>JAQFZH010002467.1:0-16473 GCA_034695485.1 Entomobrya nivalis | reverse complement strand
TGTATATCAGATCTCTTGTTAATAAGCACAATTAATATACTTTGCAAGTATATATTGCACAAAGTATTGTCTCTCAAATTGTAAAACATTACTTATTGGTCTTGACTTTAAATATGGTACATAAGTACGTACGTACACGAACACTGGCTGCAAATGTATGTATCTTGCATGCATTCATCAAAAAGCTTTCTAGAAAAGGTTGGCCGATAGTTGATATAGTAAGGTTTTTTATTACAAAGCGATTGTTAAAAAAGTAATAAAGATCACAAAAAGGCTGTGTTTGCTTTCAATGAAAGATTTTAGAAAAGTTGGAACGATATGGATGAGCACTAAAAAGGCAAATTGCAGAGATGCTGAATCGCAGAAAAAGTGCAATAAAATGAGGTGATAATGACTGAGTATAACTCCTAATGCTTATGCTTTTCAAAAAATATTCAACGCTAACGCACCCATAAATTTCCATAAGTGTTTTTGCTGGTTGTAAGTTTTGACATTTATGAGTAGGATTTAGTTTATGATCAGTAGACACCTCTTTGAAAATTTTGTTGCTGATATGATGGGATGGAACTGGCTGAGATGCAAAAAATGCTGTGCTGGCGTATGAACACAAAATTACGCAAGTAGGCATGCTTTGTTAGTTTTTTTACAAAGCTCACAAGTCTTTTTATCACTACTACCTGTGTTTTGTTTCACACAGTTTTTAATAAACCTTACGGTTTTGAATTGTGATTAGGATTTTTTGCTACCTTATAATTGCAGTTTGTGGGTTTTTTAAAATCCAACAAGAATGCATACAATAGTACCTATCATTGTAAAAAAAATTTGAACATGTTTTATTACAAATTTATTTTACGGCTAAAAATGTAAGCTAAGGATTCATTTCAAATAAAATTATAAATATAGTTTGGTTTTTTTGTTACCTTCCAGAAATAATAATACAAACTTGCCTAATATAACTCGCCTGTTGTTTTTCCTTCCACTATGTATATTTAGTTAATTGTTTTTATTAATTAACATACACATATTCAATATTATACTGAGTTAATATATAAGCTGTGAATTTGCCATTACAAATTGAATTAATTTTCTAAATGAGCCACAATCAATTAACATAATTAAAGATGCCTGCAATATAAATTAGTCTGTTTCGTGACAATAATTACGGTAGTTAATAAACAGTGGTTACTTTTTTGTTTGGACACTGATCTCATTTTTGTAATGTTATTTTTTGTAAGATAATTAATTTACTTCTGCTTACTTGGCAAATAAGTACTTAAATGGTTACTATTATTGCTTACATATTAGGTAACAAGAATATTCCAACATTATGTTTACCTCCTTTTACAACCAATCGTAATCGTCTATAGCTAGGATTACTTAAGTGCTTTCAAACAGTGTGTGTAAACATTTTGCAAATAAAATTCGATAAGGATTGGTAATGCGATTAGTGGATTTTACTGAATGCACATCAACATAAAAAGTTTTTAAGGTTGTATAATATTTGTAACTTACCAACAGTCAATTTTAACTGTCAACAGTTAATGTAACGCAATGCAAAAAGTAGCTATATTTCTTAGAAACTCTAAAATATGTAATAAGTTGTTATTTATAATTCTACAAAAAAATCTAATTCTAATTATGAAGTACACCAACATACAGTTCGACAAAAATTTGGCTGCTTCTGTTATTTAATTGGTTTGCCAGGGCCCATTTCCACCAGGAAAGTCCTGTAAAATTGAAATAGTTGTAAAATGGATTATACCTGCAAAAAATTGTTTTATTTGCCGTCTATGAGTTAAAAAATGTTTTCAGAAGAAGTACAAAAATATCATATGTGACTTACGCAGACTATAAGTGACCTTTACATAAAAGCACAATCATCTTCGATTTACCGTGTTGTTCGGGAACTCAACCTGTAATACAGTTAATTTACATACATAAGTTAATCGTTTTCACTAAATTTATGCGACAACAATGTTTCAAATTCATCACATTTAAATACAGTAGTTTTAAAAAGGGTAAAACAATTTACATCGAATTATCTTCATCTCTTGTAAGTGACACCCGGCTTCTTTTGCTTGCTGCTGAAGGATCCGAATTACGCTGCAACGGCTTATGGCGGTTTTGGTGATGTTTAAATTCCTTTTTATTTTGAAACTTTTGGTCACAAGTTGTACAGGTAAACTTGTCCCGAGAAGCCTCCGACACAATTTGCCTGGGAACCGAGTAGTCCATCAAGGTTACCGAAGGTCGTCGTTCTCGTGTTGATTTTCTTGGCGTAGACAATTCATTAACCGCTACTTCGTTGTCCCGGTCCAACTCAACAGTTTCAAAGCATGAAATGTCGATGTTGTCCTTGACATGATTGCAACAATCTGTTATTTTACTGACAATTTGTTCAATTTCTGCTTTCTTTTCCTTTTGTTCAGTTTTCAAAACGTCCAACTTTTCCTTCAAACCGTCATAAAACGTATCCATGTCTCCCAAAATGGCAATAAAACTGCCATCAAAGAGATCATCCTTTTCTTCCAAATTTGAATTCAAGGAGGCCTCCAACTCTTGAAGTTGTGTGAACTGCATGTGATCTCTTTTGGAAGCTAGCTTCTTCAGCCTTTCAACCTTGTTTTCCGACTCCCTCCTCAGTTTTCTTTCCACCTCCAAATCCTCCCTTAACCTTTTAGTTTCATTTGCGAGTTGCAACACGATTTTCTCGTTTGATTCCCCTTTCATACGAAGTTTTTCATGGACTGATATTAATTTCTTCGAAACCTTCACCAGTTCTTCATTCTTCTCAGCAATTGTGTCTTTTGCCTTTTGCAGTTCGTTCCTTAACTTTTCAATATCTTCACGTGGATCGCTCACTGGAATCATATGAGCATCCCGATTGTCGTCGCTTTCTTCATAGTAATTATGTTTTCTTACATTGGAGTGCGATGCACTACACGAATTCCTTCTCGGGAACATACTCTCCTCCGAATTTTGCATTTTAAAACTAAAGTTGAAATCCTTTTAGTTTTAAATGATGCACAACGTTTTCAATGATGTAATTGTAAAACAACTAATTAAAAATTGTAATACGAAAATACCACAAACTAGCAGCAAAATAAACTTTAATGAAAATTTTTCGGGATCGAAATATCTTGCTGGTTTGATGAGTTTTTTTATTCAAATACACCCGAGTTAAATAGTATAAAGCCGAGCCCAGAAGAATCCCTCCTTTTACTCGTACAACAGGTTATAAAAATATTTACCCTCGCCGTACAAGTTGTTGCGTCGATATTTAGTATGATATATAGGGTTAGTGCTATATATATTGTATATGCTATATGAAGAAATAAATAAAAAAATTGTTCCAAATATAAGACTATATATATTAGGTCTGAAGCACAATGCATTGGAATATATATTCAATGCACTATGTGATCTCTTGAGTGTAAGTCTTTATTCTATTCCCTGCTCTATTAACCACGCTACGCTTGAACAACCTTGTTAAAGACGTGCTAGAATGTGCATCATACAATCGTACACTATGAGGGAGTAGAACGTGAGTATTTATTGCTTTGTCATTTTTGGAGCAAGAAAGTTTATTACTGGAGCACGGGAAAATATGCCAGTACAATGTGCTTTTTTCTAATATCAACTTACAAAGTAACTTACCCAACATGTTTTCCTTGTAACGTCGTAAATGTTAACTAAACACACTAGATCAGTTCAAGATCTGCCGAGATGAAAGAAATTGGTTGCCTATTTAGTTATGTGGTCATATTATATTGAGGTAATGATGTATACAATATATTCAGTGTAGATTTTGAACGAGCAAAATATACGTCAGTTTATAATATATGACTGATTGGGTATTCACATCCATTCAAAATGCAATGATAACTGTGAGATATTCGTTCTGGGAAACCAATTAAAGCTATATGATTTTTACACAGTATAGTAATGTATTTTAATGGCAAAGTCAAAAAGTTGGCGCTAGTAATTGTAAGCTAAATGCTTTGTTGTTATGTATAGTTTTTCATATATTTAGAATCGGTTGAGTTTTTTATTGATGCTAAACCTTGTAAATTAATGAACTACAATAAGATTGTTTTTTCATGCATTCATAACTTTGGCTTATCAAAATATTAGTATACACTTTTTATTAAGCAACAATTAATACTAGCTTTTTTAAACTCATGTGCAACAACAAAACCGGTAACTTATTTAGATTTAAAGAAATGTTATGTTTTATTTCTATAATATGCTGTATCATTATGATCATGAGTATTTAATGGCCATTTACAATCACATTAAAAGTTAAATTCAAAATTGGTATTTCAATAATACATGTGTACATATGTCGTAGTTTTTGCATCTAAACATTTTGTTATTTCTTATATACATATATATAGTGTAAACGTGCGTTTATTGTTATTTACTTAAAATTACTACATTTATATCTGATGATTAAATTAAATATTCGAATTCAATCTTTACTAATACTTTATTAGAATTTGTTATTAAATTTTCTAAATTAAATGTTTAGTTTGTGGCAAGCTTGTATCAAAACCACATCGTATACAAATCACTATCTATATCTTCTAAGAAGTTATATTATGTGGACGCTAAAGAACTAAAAAAATTAATTTGGAGAAAGCTCAATACTCTTAAAATATAAGGATATCAGTGATATTTTTATTTACTATTACTTCGAATTTAATTAGACAACCCCTAATTTTCCATGATATGCAAACTCATTACAAAGCGCAATAGACCCTTTCTGCAACACCAGCTCAAAACATTGCTAAGATAATACACTCAAATACTTTAAAGAATTTAATCAGCAAAAACAACTGCAAATTTTGATACATTGATTTGAGCTTTATATATTTTTTGCCCTTGAAAAGGATTCAAGAGAATCGAAACGTCGGGCTACCTTTTTAAGTAAATAACTTTTCTAAAATTCACTCGTGGTTCCCCTCATTACTTTTTCATAAATTTAAGCTTATTCAAAAATAAAATCCTAAGTTAGTGTTCAATTTCCGAGCTTCCAAGATGTTTCCTGAAAAATAATAATAAAACATTTATATGATGACAGTTCTGTATTATCTTTTTATAATTTAACTCAAAATGCAAAAACCTTACTTGAAATATCAAATAATCAACATACCAAATGGCATCAGACTGATATCACTTGATCTCTTATTTAATCGAAATGATATAGCTTTCTTGGAATTACTGCTGTTGGGGATTTTCCTGAAGCAAAAATAAATATACATATATATTATTATGATAAATTAAACTCAGAACTAAATTTATTAGCACCGCAGAAATTATATGAACAACTTACTCCATGCATTTCTATTCGATGCAAATTAAACAGCTCCTTATTCGGGAAAAACTGCCCGCATGTGTAACAAATCTTTTTCTTGCTGTTATTATCCTCAGTAGACTGGCCCATATGGCTCTTTATATGACGTCTGAGCCTACCGTTGCTTTTAAAACGTTTTGCACAAATTTCGCATGGGAATCCTCTTTTCAAATTGGAATTCAAAACTAGTTTTTGAACTAGCGTCTTTCTGCCTTTATGTTTGCCGTCACGTTTTTTTGTCGAATGGTCATCCTTTTTCTCAAGATGATGATCCTTTTGACCTTGATGAATTTCAAGGGCTTTTCTCGGTACTGAATAATTCCGCAAATTAACAGAAGGTCGACGTTCGCGTATAGATTTTCTTGGTGTAAAAGTTGGCGAATCATTAAAAGCTTCAGGCTCATTGTCAAGCTCAATAGGATCGAAACATGCAACGCCACTATCATATTTGGCATCTCCACAAGTGTCAGTGTTATCTTTGTCTTCACCGGAATTGTCACTGTTGTTTTTAGGGTCATCGGAAGTTCCACTATCGTCAATGATATCACCGGAAGTGTCCATGCCATCTTTGTCATCAACGTCAATGAGTTCACCACCTTCTTTGGCGTTACCTTCACCAACCTTGTTGCCATAACAACAACTAACTAATTCCCTTACAATGCTCTCAACTTCATCCCTTCTTTCTTTCTGATGGTTCTTTATTAGACTCAAACTTGTTTCCACTGAATCACAAAAGTTATGTATTTGCTTGTAAATCACTTCTACGTTAGCATCAAAGATTTTATCATCTTCTGTTGACCGTGCAACCAATTTAGCCTCCAATCCCAGCACTTGTGATGCTTTCACTTTTAATTCTTTTTCCTTTGATGCTTTCTTTGGAACATCGTTGAATTCCATTAATAGCTTCTGTAAATGTATTGCGAAATCATCCGCCTCTACTCTCAGTTTTCTTTCCTCCTTTAACTCCTCCCGTAAATTTGCACTTTCCTCTTCAAGTTGTCGAAAGTTTTTGACATTTGTCTCCGCTTCTTGGACGTACTTTCGTTGGGTGGCAATCAATTCCTGTGCCGTCTTCAGTTGATTTTCCTGTTTACTGATTTCTCCTGTCGCATTTTCAAGTTCTTGTTTCAACCTCTTATTTTCCCTTAACATGCTCTATTGTTGGTTGTTATCAAGACTAGCAGGAATTAAAGTGTTATCAATGTTGTAGTCGCCAGTGTTCCCATCACTTGCGCTAGCATTTATTCTTGAAGATGACGCGGTGACAATTTTCCTTCTTTGTAAATCAGCCTTAAAAATGTTCATTTTGATATGTTTAACCAAATTCGGTTTGGAGCATTTAAAAAAGCAAATTTGTAAATAATAATGTCGAAATTTAGCTTATTGATAATTATTTAATTAATTATATTTCTGAACAGAAAATGAGCTACAAGTAGGCAGATTAAGTGGTATTACGAGAACGTGATTTCATTCTTTTCGTGCTATTTCCGACGAATAATGTTCAGAATCAGTTCTGAATGACTCACAGCTGAATGAACTAAATGAACTTATAAAAAGACTTTCTTAGTCATAAAACATGCTATGGACATAGATATTCATTTCAGGACTTATACATGTACAGGATTTGGTAGTATTACATGTCATAAGTTTTGAACAGTGTACCTGATGGTGAAATTCTTGTTGTAAAACGTTATTTCATGCCTTGGGTAGAGTATTGACTAGAGATTGATAATATATGCATCGACAAGTCACATATAAGTATACTTATGTATGCATGTATATGTCGCATATTTAATAAGTGTGTAGTTGAAGAAACGATTAAATAAATGGGAAATGATTTTGCTGTGTGGTATATGCACAATACAATGAGTTTTGTACAGAGTGGAGTACGCAATTGTTTTAGCCTGCAAACGAAGTGGACTGGGGAAGATAAAACACATCTGTGCGTTGTAATCTAACACTAATCATGCTGGATAAAAAAGCATGGTATTATTCATGACTAAGCAATTTTTAAACTTCTACCGTTGTATACTTTTTCGTGTCAACTGGATCCAATAGTGTCATTCGATGCAAGTTTTTACATGGTATGATCAACAAGTAGCTTTTGCTGAAAGTTCAAAAGCAAAGTTTATGAAATTATAAATACTTATGTACATAAATATTGGTGAATATATCAAACATGCTAAAAGCTGATTCCTTATAATGGAACCGGTAAGATTTTTCGTGTTTTTTGTAAGTGAAAATGAATATTAAATATTTGTTCACCACGTAAAAATGAAACCTTAGCATTCATTATGTCTGGACAAAAATTGCCTAAAAACCTTGAAGATTGAGCATATGCCTACAAATAGGTCTTTGAAGTAAGCCATTGCCTGAGGTTATGATGTCTCACGTTGTATGGAATTTTTTTATTAGACAAACGTATTTAAACATAAAAGAATGTATCATGAAATAACTCAAATTATTTATTCTCTAAATTATTCAAAGAGAAACCGTTTATTGAAATATTTTCTTGCTCCTAGCAACTCTAAAAAACGCGGGACCATAATGTTTAAAATTCAATTATAATATCCAATTAGTTTTCAATATATGTCTCTCATCTTCCTATTATTAAAAACTATAATTGAGTAAAAATTCAATTTTCCAAAGCACTCAGAACAATCCAAAAGTTGATACTTGAGCGTTCAAATTGTATTGCTCATGTTGTATTTAGGCAACCAAATGTCGACATAGTCATTTCATCTGAATATAGATGTTTTATTTAATTTGTATTATATTAGCTGTTCCATGAAAACAATTTGGACTAGACCGTAGAAAACACTACTCAGTCATTTGACAACTTATCCCTACCTATTTTACATCGTCGATACTTTATTAACCTTGGAAAAACACCTGACCTAATTCATTTCCGAAACAATTTTTCAACGAAACCATATGCAATGTGGCCGCAGTACATGTGCATAGCCCATATTATTTTTAAGTTTACAAAATTATTTAACTCGTTGCCATTTTATTTCAATACTAATCAACAGTCTGTTGACTTCATAAAATCTAAGACAAAATATAATGTTACATATATTTTATACCTTGTTTATACATCTGCTATTACTTTACAAGGAATATTTGCGTTTGGTTCTAATAAACCGCCTTCTGGATTAAACAAATATTTATGCATACTTAGTTTCTTAATGGCGTATTGCTTTCTACTCTGGTTAATTAATTGCCGAATATTTTCAAACAGTATTGTTTACTACGTCAATAATGTCTTTTCATTTCAAAATAAATTAGGTATCGAAATCTCATCGACATCAGTTCTCAAGATGTCTCTTCTCAACCAACTAAATCTGCTGACCGCAATTGGTGTTATGTGTTCTTGTATCTTATTTCCATTTATATTTATTTTTGGTTTTCATTGGAGCAATCCTTGCCGGCCCTCGTTAATAGGATTTCAGCTTCTTCAAATTTGCGGGGAAAATCAAAGTGAACAACCCAATGAAGAATTCTTGAACACATTGATGAAAATGGCTGTTCTCTTTGTAAACTACGTTTCATTAGCAGTAGGGTTTAGCCTGAATGCATTTTACGCTTCGATAATGCTTATATTGTGCACGACTAGTATAACAATATTCCTGAAGACGTAAGTATTCCTGTTGCTATGTTTTTCATATCAATTATGTTAATTTAAAAAATTTAAATGGCTTGTTTCAGATTTCATCAAATTTGGAAAAGAAAGCATCTCAGTACCTTCGATACGGGCACAATTTACAGAAAAATACAACTTTTGGTCTGCTTGTCAAATAAAGTGAATCAGAATGTTTTAACAGGTGCTATATTTGCAGCAATAATTTTTGAAGCCGTTGGAATGTCTACAGCTATTATTTCGGGAGACTTACTAACACGTGGTGTATTTATTATGGTATTTCTTAATGCTAGCTTTGCAATTGTTGTACTAGCTGGAGGAATTGCTGAAATTCATAGACTATCTTCGGAAATCATTCGAAATATTCAAACTAATTCAAAACAAAAGTCGATCAGGTTTAAAAATAAGTCAGGATTCGAATTGAAATGGGAACAGAAATTTTATTCGTCTTGTCCAATTTTAAAGGCAAAAATTGGTTCGGTCAATTTCATGGACAAGCTAACACCACTTAACTTTTTAGATCAAGCGAATGATCTCACCATAAATTTTTTGCTTTTGCGTTGATTTAGAAGTTACTAGAAAATTGAAATACCATAATCACTAGTTTAAATTAAACTTATTTTTATAATCCAATGAAACAACGTGATTATTTCTTATTGGATTTTAAACTAATCAAGTCTTTTATTGGCATTTTTTCCATACACACAATTTCACGTCAAAAATAGACAAATAATTAAATAGATCCATAAATAAATAAATTCTTTAAATTAAGGAACAAAATTTCGCTATTTCCATATGCTCGACAGTTGATTGATATAATATGTCCTAATTCTGAAATTGCTTTCTTATAAAACCAAAATTGAGCAACGGTTCTTTTTATTTGTCCAATCCTTAACAACTAATTAATTGTCTTGGTAAAAAGCTTATTTTAATCTCAATACTTGCTCAAATAGGAATTCGATATTTATCGCAATATTTTCTTTTAAATGACATTGTAGTTGTTAAGCAATCAGTGTTTTTTCAATTCCATAGAAAACGTGTATTTAACCATAAGTAAAGTAAACAATACGTTTATATATACAAAACATATATTAAAACGGTAAATATTTTCATAGGAATCTATTTCTATATTCCTGATTTAGTCAATTTGTAAAATATATGCAACGGATTAGGAGAGTTCATAAGATAAAGACATTTATGTATAAATTTTGGAAAACCATAGTTGCCAATGATTGAGCATATAGCACATGATCATTTTTACAAAAGCTTAGCTCAACGTTTCAACTTCCAACCCAAACCAAAGTTGTTTTAATGTTTAATTAGCTTAAGACAAATAAAAGTATACGAATAATTTTCCATGTATTTTAATATTTGTTCTTTATAATCTCGATATGCAGAACCTGTAGGACGTCTTGAATTAAGATGAATGTTAATAATTCACTAGAAGAGATTCACTTTAATTACGAAAAAATATGGCTTACAACAAAAGTTTGTATAATTTAACTAAATTTGATGGTTGTGAAAACATTTTGTTGACGTTAACTTAAAATAATCATAAAGGAGTTGTAAATAATTTCCGCTTCTACATCGGTTGGATATACACAGTGTCGACATTTCTTTCAATTCTACATTATATTATTTTTCTTTGCGACAAAACTAGAATAACTTAATATTATGTCATGTCCATGTGCCGGAAACTAAACAAAACAATATATAATAAATAAAGTTGTTAGCCAATGTTTCAATATATAGTAATACTAGCTTGGGGGGCCCGTCCCAGAAGGCCGTGCTTGCTAGATTTATTAGCTATAAATAAAGCTAACTTGAAATTAATATCGATGAACTCGTTCAAACATGGTTTGATTAGGTTTCATTCAAACCCTTTCAGCCCTTCAGGCATGATACTACATCAAAATTCAAACCCTTTCAGCCCTTCAGGCATGATACTACATCAAAATTCAAACCAAATAACAAAATATGTGTGATTAATTCGAAATCTAATTCGAAAAATAGAGGCATCAGCTAATTCCAAAAGAATTACCCAGGGCAAACGACGTGGACGTTCCTCTTATGATGCCCCACGGGCCCAACTGGGCACAGGCGGTGCATATTTTAAAAGCAACCACAGGCTTTATCCAAAATCAGTCATTACTCCTGAAATACTTCACGGTATACGACATTACGCGTGAATACTTTGTCAGATTCCTTTAACAATTTTCCTTGCTCGGAATTCTCCATAACTTTTACCTTAACATCTTCTCCACTTTTAACTCTTGAAAAAGCTACATAAAGTTGTCCATGTCCAAATACAGGCTCAGGAAGAAAAATCCCTACCCTTTCTAACGTTTGTCCTTGCGACTTATTAATGGTCATTGCAAAAGCGACCTTAACAGGAAATTGTCTTCGTTTCATTTGAAATGGCATATCCGTTGGCGAAATATCTATTCGTGGGATAAGGACTTTATTTCCTTCTGAAGATCCAGTCAAAACTTCAGCCTCAATTAAATTGCTCTTTAATCCAGTCACAAATAGTCTTGTTCCATTACAAAGACCTTGTCTTGTATTAAGATTTCTTAATAGCATAATAACACTTCCAACCTTGAGTTTAAGTTTATGCGGTGGCATACCCGAAGCATTAACACTATTTAAAAACTCAACTGGAAAAAAGGTACAATCTTTCTCATTGACAATAGAATCACAACTGAGGTATGTCTGCACATCTGTATCTATAAGCTGTAATATCTCCTCGTTTATCATATCCACACTGTCATTCTTAGGACACAAAATTGCCCTTTTTGACATATGTTTCACGTTTTCGATAGAAATTGATGCACCAAATATTTCATTGACAATAGATCCAGTACATATCATATTTTCTGGAATCTCAATGATGTCATCGCCAAGATTAAACTGATTCGTCAACCTTCCATCTCCAAGTTCTAAAAGCCAATCACTATACAGAGGATCCACTGACCTCACATTATTCACTAACGTGTATTTCTGAAATCGGTTCCAAGTCAAACACTTTTTGAGACCTCCTTGCACGATTGCAGGTCTCATAGCATGGGGAATTATAGCAAGACATTGTCGAAAATCTCCTCCCAAAAGCAAAGTTTTCCCACCAAATGGTACATCAGACTCCATTAAGTCACGTAGAAACCGATCAATTGCATCAATCGCATGGCATGACGCCATCGTGCACTCGTCAATAATAATTAACAGAGCTAGTTTGATTAAATCCGCATCCGGAGAGGACAGCCTTATGTTTGACACAGTTGTTTCTGTGATAGGAATTCCCAACCGAAATAAGGAATGAAATGTTCGACCACAACTCATTAAATTAGCGGCAATTCCGGTCGATGCAGCAGGTAAAACGGTTTTCCCTCGTCCTCTGATGTAATGAATTAAAGTTCTGTACAAATATGTTTTTCCACTTCCACCTGGCCCATCAATAAAAAAGATCTTCTCTCCCACTTCTGTATCATCAATGGCATACATAATAGCATCAAATGCAGTTCGTTGGTCTTCATTCAATGTATCAATCATTCGTTGAGCTTCGGAGCTTTCAAATCCAGCGTCGAAACTAATGGCATCTATGTCCATTAAGTCAAGTGGCGGCTCCTCCAAATAAACGTCACTAAGTTTTTTCCCAAGTAAATTTAGGGTCTTTTTTAAATCCTTCAGAGCATAAAATTCACAATCACGACACTCCCCAATTGACTGATGTCGACGATTACAAATATCTTCAGTAAATGCTCGTATGTTATCATACCATAGCTTTCGTGAGTCTGAAGGAGAACAATAAGCACAAATGTAAGCAAACACTTGTCTAAGTTGTGCAGACATTTGACTTGCTATTGCATCATCTAAAGTCTTTTGCCAAACATCATCATCCATAAGCAATCCTCTTGCTTTAGCAGATTCTCGAAAAGAATCATAAAGCATTCCATTGACACTACGTAGATCTTCAAAGCTCGTCGCCCCTTTAACATGCAAGAGCAGCAATCTTAAAAAGAATCTTTCAGCGTCCTTTGGACTAACAGTATACATTCTTCCAATTTTATTAAAACACCTCTCCCTGATTTTCCATCTCCTCTCTTTTTGTAACCAAGTAAAATGTAATGGAATTTCCCAGTAATGATACTGCCGAGCAGCTATATCTACACGATTTAACACAAACCAACCGGTCAACGTAGTATGTTTAGCTTCGGCGTTTCGAACTTGCCTTTCTACTACATTTTCTGCATCGACGCCATCGTTTCCATTCCGTTCGAACACAGCATTTGGATTAAATACGATGTACTGTTCACCTGGTAAATGAACGGCTAGTCTTTCAACTGAATGAGACTGAGCATGCATGTCATGCCCAAAGAGACGCCAAGCTCCTTCAGGAGCACTTACATACCTCGAATCAACATGATTTTGAATTTCGTCTTGGTTTATTACGTTGGGATCTTTAATATTAACGCTTGCGCAGTCATGTCCCTTGTACACGTACTTGAATAAATATTTCACACTTTGTACTGATGCACAAACTTCTACATTTATATGACAATTGTACTTTAACAATAGGTAAGGATTGTATGGCACGACCCACCCATTGTGTATAGTCTTTCCACGCACTGTTATTTGAACTCCAGCTTGCCGCTTATATAGTGCATATCCATCTGATATGTTTCCATTTCCCAGCGTTTTATCTTGAAAAGGCCTGGGAAACTTTTTTTGACACTCATCTCCTTTCATACATGGACTCTTGCTTCCTTTTCCACATGGACCGTGAATCATGTGCTTTGTTACTATCTCAAACAATCTTGGATTTGTTACAATGTCCGGAATTTCTGCCTTAACGATCTGATCGATTTTATCGTCAGTGTTTAACTTTGAATTTAAGTCTAAGATCAGAAGAAGATGAGCATGTGGTAAACCTCTTTTCTGGAACTCGATAACGTGAACATGGGCTACGACTTTTCCGAATATTCCACCTTTTGAGTTTGTAATTTCAGAAAGTAAACTTTTAAGCTTCAAATTAAATACTCTTGCAACTAAGTCTGGGCGGTGTTCTGCCTGCTGCCAAGGCAATAAATTTTCAGTTATTTCTTTCCACTTTGGATTGCAAGTTACCGTCACAAATAAATCTGGCTTTCCAAATTTAGTCACTATAGCCATAGCATCTTGATAATTCTGCTGCATGTAACGCGGGCCACCTTGAAACGAAGATGGTAATATAACTGCAGTTCCAGCTTTTCTGCCTTCGGCTTCTGCCGTTTTCGCGATGTAATCTTGCAAACCTTTCAATGTATCTCCTCGCCATTCTTTTTGGTTATTTTGAATGTAGTTTAATCTATTGCCCTCCATCTTTACGTAAGCGTCCACAACATATTGTTGGGTAAGTTTTCCTGCATTTAAAAGCGGATTAAATTCTTCACGAATGGACAACCGATAAGAATAATATTCCATTTGTGTTATTCTTGTTCGTGTTCCTGTTTGGCTTCTCATTAAATCAGTGGTCCAGCCTTGCTCACCAAACGGAAATAAAATAGGATAAACTAAAGCTTCAAGATTGTTGTCAAGAATGCTTATTCTTTTCATTCCTCTACCTATATCAGTTTCTGAGCTTCGTAAATGAATTAACAAATCTCTGTGCATGGGAGGCAACCCATCTTTGTTGCTAAATACAACCGCAACTTCATTTGCTCTCGCAGCATTGTAACGACGTTGGTCTTTACTCCTGTCGTGCACAATAGCCATCGTCAGATCACTAACATTTATGCCATTTTCTTCGGCCTCTTGGTTACACTCTTTCTCTACTTCGTACAACATTTTGTAAGCATGACAGAATGGATTGTTTATGCTCATAAAGTTGGATATTATGTCGTAAACTTCTCTGTTTACAGTGGCATTAGCTGAGTGTTTTGCCCTTTCAGCATTCGCGTCCGCCGTGTCAAGAATGTACAATTGAGCATATTGTCTTACTTCCCCATCAGTTGGATGAAGTGTCCCAGTTCTATGATATATTTGACCGTGAATCCGAAAGCAATAAGGACCATATCCTTTTGGTGTGTCTATGTGAGCTCCCATTGACGCAAACGCAAATGAGCTATTTATAGATCTAATGTTTTCCATAAAATTTTTTCCATTATCATTAGTCTTTTTCATGAATGAGTAAAACGGCTCAGGATAATCAGAAAGCTTATTCAACTTTATTTGACCGTTTTTGCAGCACTTTGTGAATGTTTTTACTCGAATAACAATACCAGTTTCATCAGTTGTATTTTTGGAATTAAAGGACTCGCTTTCGAAGTGCTTTGCGCCACATTCACTGCAGAGAGCAGATAAGGTACCACAGTAGTGTTCGGTTATTGAAGCCTCGTCATCATAAGCTCCATTTGCAAGCAAAGTCAAAGCACTCATCGAATTTTCGCTCATTCTAAGTCTTGTGAGTCGCATTACGTTCGCTATATTTTCAAGTCTTTGAACTCTTTCAGCGTCAGTTTCATGTTCCCGACGATCTCTCATTCGGCTTGCATTTGCTGATTGTCGTCTAGCTGTTTGTTCTGATGTTTCATTATTTCTTCTATTTCGCATGTAAGCAGCATGCACAGCACGTCTTGCTGCAGCTGCATCAAAGTTATCCTCTGCAGTGCTTTGTCTTTTATCAGACCGCTGCATATTGTATTTTGGAACTAAAAGCTCTTAAGTTGTTTAACCCGTTCCTTTTCTTTTTACAGAGTATTGTATCGTTTTCCTAACTATGGCCTAGTGTAATATTGCTACCACTTGCTTACTTGTACCTTATGTACATTTGCAACCAACACCTTACTCGTACCTTATGTACTTTTGTAGCCACTACGTTTCTCGTAACTCGTGTATTTTTGCAACCACTGCCTTACTTGTACCATATGTACTTTTGCAACCACTGCCTTACTTGTACCATATGTGTTTTTGCAACCACTTCCTTACTACAACCTTCTTAATTTTTCAATTCGGCATACAATGCAACCAACTCTTTACTTCAACCTCTTACTGAATTCAGCTTTGGATATTGTACCAATTTTTTTGTTTGATTTCTTTTTCTGTTTCTATTTGCATAACCACGTCTCTCAAATCTCTCTTAAACACAACATCTCTATCTACTGTCCAAATCTTTCCCCACCAACAATCTTTCTCTTCTATCAAAATCTTTCCACACCAACAATCTTGCTCTTCTGACAAAATCTTCCCCCACCAAAAAAATTCTCCGCTTCTCAAATCTCTCGACCAACAATGGTTTCCAGCTCGGCTTTAAACTTATTAGATGATGGCCTGTAATGATAATAAATTTGGCATTAAAGCAAGTTAAGTAAAAGGCACAATAGTTGCGTTATAAATTAAGAAATTAACGCAACTATTGTACTTGTGAACATGCCTGCAAAAAACTCGGTATCCTGGTATCCTGGATACAGGGAAATTTTGACGCCGCCGTAGGCGGCGGCAAATT
>JAQFZH010002466.1:0-16478 GCA_034695485.1 Entomobrya nivalis | reverse complement strand
TGTGTGATAAATACTACGAGAGCGTATTTATATTATGATGTGTGATCTATCTCTCTAATTCATCTTCTCTCGCTGGTCTGATATTTTTTCATGATATTTTATTATGAGATGAGACGTTTTTCATGATTTATCCAGTCGATGCGCACCAAAAAAAAATCCAATACAGATTTTCTTTCTTGGTCTCCTCAAAAAAACTAGAGTGTTTTTTTTTAGAATTCAAGTTGAAAATTGATCAAGAAAAAAAAGGGGCTGCTAAAGTGTAAAAAGTTAGTAAAGTAAATATACTTTACTTACTGTATCTTCATCATCACACGTGGTGGATTTTGGTAATAAAAAAGGTTAGTTGTTAAAGTATATTCATCATCATAATTTTTTTTTTAAACTATACATATATTTTACTGAGATTTGTGTAAAAGTAAATGCATGTTAAATCCTCCCCCGGCGGCGGTGCGGCGTGCTCAACACAAGAAAAAGAGGATAGATCCGGCGAAATATAAAATATGTTAAGTTGGTAAAAATTGAAAAGGCCGACACAAGTTAATAATAAGTCATACAAGTAGTTGTTGTATTGGAATTAATTTGATAAAGGGAAAAAGACAGACAGGAGGAGAGAATATAGGAACAGATTGGAGGAGATTGGAAACAAGTCAGTCAGGAAGAGGACAGAAAGAGGAATAAGAGGAGTTTGTAGAGAAGTTAGAGTATTTGAGGAGGAAGGAGCAGAGAGGAAATAGCAGAAGAGTAGTGTGGAGTAGTTGCTGGTTTTTTTTTGTATGGAGTGGATGGAGTAAATGTGGAGGTGTATCTTGTGTATGCCTCTCTGTGTGTTATTCTGTGAAAGTCAGAAAATCGGGGAAAACTGTCGGCATTCGGTGTTATCGGCACTTTTTTTTCTGGTGTGTATCCTGTATTCTGATCTGCTGAGTGCGGCATTTTTTTTTCTTCTTTACTAGTACTTCCATTTGTGTAAGAGAATATATTATTGTATGAAAGAAATACTACTACCGTTTTATTACGGTTAAATAGTAGTAGGAGCACTAGTGGTAGTAGGTTTTTGTATGTAGATGTTGTTGTAACTTGTACTTGTGTGAATCTTGGGAACTGTTTGGAAAGCGAGTGAATGTTCAAATTCGGTGTACACACTTTCATTAGTGGAGCCTGTCGTGTGTGTGTGTGTGGTGGAGGAAAAAGAACGGGTAAAATAAGAAGTAAGTAAGGTAGAGGGAGAGAGAGAGAGGAAAAATTTGGAGACATCATCTCGTCTTCTTCGGTAAAAAAAGGGAAGATTATCATCTCTCTTCTGGAAGGAAGGAATGGAACGGAATTGATAATCAAAATTCATAATTGGAGGAAGATCAGTTTGAAAACATGCTGAAGTTGTAAAAGTGACAAGTAGGAAAAAGAAAATTTAAAGGGAAAAGACAAGCTCAACTGCTGTCCGTTCCAGAAGACCTTCCAATAAAAGAATATAATAATCAGATTGCTGACGGTGGTGGTAGTTGGAGTCGGCAAGTCGGTCAATTGGATAGTTAACGAAGAGGAAAAAAGTAAAATTAAGACTAAACTGAAAATTTTGTGGATACATCAAGTTTTACATGTAATCAAGTTGGGACATCAAGGAGATCGTCATAGTCATCAGCGGCATATAAATTAGTGGTTAAAGTCAAATCAAAAGGAGACGCGGCGTGTTTATTTTTTTTAGACAAGGTGCGTTCAGAAGAAAATTATAGTAGAGTTGGTTGTCGGTAAATTGGTGACAATAGTAGAATCGGTTGTCTTGTTGTATTAATTAGTGGATTAGGTTCAGTAAGGGAATCAATTTTTTTCTTGTGGGATTCACAATTAATTTCAGAACTTCATTTTATGCACAGCTGCCGACGTGGAATTGTCAACAAGGCTTGTGTGGAATATCTTGGTAGTAAGCAATCACTAGACTCTACCACCAAACAACATTGTTTGTGACGCCGACAACTGATAACACTTCGATAATAAGGTTTCTCATTATTTGAATAAATATGGCTGGAAGGTGAGTTGAGTTGATAGAAGGTCTTTCAAGTCTTTAAGCAAGTAGATGTTGTTGTGTAGCAATTAGTGATGAAAAATTAAGACTTTTCATCCTTTAACTTTGTTACCGAAGGCGGCAATCTCTTTGTAGTCCTCCAGACAGTTGAGAATTCCTATCAAACCAGTTTGTTAACAGACCTTTAAAATAAACCTAGTTTATGAAGTAGAAATATATTTTTATGTAGAAATTAGAGTTAATCCAAATAAGAGCTATTGTGTAGGTGGTATGCATGGTTCAACTAATTCGTGGGTGTATTTTGTTTAAATGTTATTTGCTTCCGGCGAAAATGGACGACAATATGTCTAATGAAAATCAAGTTGTCCAATTAGTTAGTAGGATGATGACTTTTTTGTTGTACGCCGCCTCCCCTCCTGGAGCTTTATGATAATTAGCATATTTAGTGTCAGAGCAAGCTGGTATGAAAAACTTTTAACTAACTTTTGACTATCTTGTGTTTTTATCCTTTCAGGGACTTTAGGGACGGCCAAAGGTTCCAACAACGTAACATGGATCGCAATATGGACCGCAACATGGACCGCAACATGGATCGCAATTACGGAAATATGGACTCATCAAGACAACCGCCGTTTGTTGCTTATGTTGGTAATCTTCCACGAGGTGTTGTTCAAGGTGATATTGACAAGCTGTTCGGTGAATTGAAGGTAAGTTGACGTTTAATGTCAACCATATATACTTGTTTAAATGTGTTGCTTTGATGCTTAATCTACTTTGTAGATTCTACAGAAAAAAAAGAAGCTTAATGTGTAATGTGACCTTTTACCTCTAAAAAGGTCTTTCTTTGCAATATTTTCCGCGCAATTAAAAAAATCATTTATTTATTACATTTACATTATATTTCTCTTTTTTAAACACACAACGCAAGTATAAATAATGACGAAATAAAAAGATAAGAGAGAGAAGATAAGAACCGCCTTTTGAATGTTTGTAAAATTAAGTATTATTAAATTTTAAAGACTCGTTCCATTCGACTTGTGTACGACAAAGAAACAGAGAGATTCAAAGGCTTTTGCTACGTCGAATTTGACGATATTGAGACGTTGGAAAAGGCTTTGCAATACGATGGGTCCGTTATTGATGGAGTCCCGATAAAGGTATTTTCATTTTGATCCTCCTCCGCCCCCAAAAAAAGAAACCCTGCCCCAGTCATGTCAAAGTCACTCAACTTTGATTATTCATTATAAATGCTTTACATACATATATGTTATTATAATTTGTTGTATTATAAGTAGTTGTTCTAATTTGTTGTTTAAATTCAACACATAGTAGTTGTAGTATATTTTGTGTTGCATGTTACCGATTCACAATTGCATGATATAACCATATATAATACAAATGTAGTACAACTGTCAACTATTTATTTAACATATTCACCAAATGTATGTATTACCGGGACAATGTTGAATTATTACAAAAGCAGAAACTAATTGTAAAATGTGTTATGTAGGTTGACGTCGCGGAAGGTAGAAAAAATGACCGTGGAGGCAACAGAGGAGGCAACCGTGGAGGCGGTTCTATGAACCGCGGTGGACCTGGTCATCAATCTTACAACCAACACCAAGGGTACAATAGAGGAGGTGGTGGCGGCGGTGGTGGTGGAGGCTACCACAACCAAGGTCAAGATGATCACTACAATTACAATAATTATAATAGGGGTGGAGGTGGTGGTCGAGGTGGTAGCCGTGATGGTCAAGGCTACATTTCTCGAGATGGCCGAGATGGTGGTGGAAGGGGACCTGGTGGTAGGGGTGGTAGTCGGGATGGTGGTGATGTTAGGGGAGGGGGTAACTCATACGGGGGATATAATTCTGATAGGGTACAAAGACCTTACAACGCTGCTGACACTAGAGGGTACTCTTCTAGGCCACGCCGTGATTCAGAGAGGTCAAAGACCTCAGAAGAATTCAAGGAACCTACTCCTGGTAAGCTGTTTAGTAAAATACTACAAAAAAAACTTCTTTTGATTATTAGAAAAGAATGGTATCTATATTGTTGGTATCCGTTACGTTTTTGTACGATTTTGTAGAGGAATTGGCAGCCCGGCCAAAGCTAAAACTCCTACCTAGAACTGTTGGGGATCCTATAAATGCGATTGCTCCGACCAGGCAAGCCTTAGATATATTCGGAGGAGCCAAGCCCCGTGAAGAGAATCTGAAGAAGAATCCTAAAGAAATTGTAGCTGTCAATGATAAAGCCTAACATACACACACACCCCCACAACAAGTCTGTTTATCTACTACATACTACTGCATTGTGTCTGTCTATCTGTTTGTATATGTCATAAAATATCTACGTGTGTGTGTGTATTGGGCAAACAAGTTAAAAAACAATTTAATATTTAAAATTAATATGTAACTGTAAAAAATACTGTACTGTAGTTAAAGCAACAACAAAAAAAATGGAAAATTTTTTCTTCTTCATACTACCCCTTTTGTAAAAAAACAAAACAGTAAAATATCGTTATCAAAGTTAACTTGTAATTAGATATATAGATAATTAGCCTAGTAGAAAAAAGGTCATATAATGTCTATACATAATTATA
This sequence comes from Entomobrya nivalis, assembly GCA_034695485.1. Taxonomy (NCBI): domain Eukaryota; kingdom Metazoa; phylum Arthropoda; class Collembola; order Entomobryomorpha; family Entomobryidae; genus Entomobrya; species Entomobrya nivalis. Next base: position 11,853 of record JAQFZH010002466.1, on the reverse strand, counting down.
AAATAAAAATGAAAAAATGGAAATATTACTGATTGTTGGAGAATGTACACCAGTTGTTTGTATTTGTGAGGAAAACCATGTAATCACACCCACTCAAAAAAATTATACTTCAGCAGGATTTCGAACTTGAGCGTCAATTTGATTTTAAGGTTTTTGATAGATAACTGTACGTATATATTTTTGTGGTGGTGTGTGAGACATGCCAAGCTTTCAAAACGATAAGCACTGGTCTTTTCTCCGTAATCGTAATGATAATTGTACTGCTAATTCTTTATTATTATTGATCATCGTTACTAAATCACAAATTCTTCGTTAGAGCAAAAAAAACATCTAGTGATAGTGTGAAACATGTCTATGCATATTAATTATTAGTATTACATATTACTATTAACAATCCGGTAGACCCCCGTTGAAAAAAAATGATGCATTTATATTATGATTATTACTATTCTTATTGTTGTTATTAATATTATTCTTATTATTAAATTGTTTAGTTACGCTCAAATCCAATATTCATCTCACCAGAAGAAAAGAGAATAAAGTAATTGCGAATGCCTTATTTTTTGTCGTGTAAAGAGAGTACATTGTAGGTAGAGTGCAGCATGTTAAAAAATGGATGGATATATAACCTATACATTCATATTAGAAAACACAAATATAATATTATTATTTGTAATGATTTATTTTTCCCTGGTGGTGTTTTGTTAGTTAGTTATTTGTTGTAACAGTGATTATAATTGTTACTTATACAAAATATAGCTTTGTTTTGTATGATGCCTTGTTACTCATATACATAAAATATTGTTACTTTTCTTCTTCTCCATGCATTCATATCTCTCTCTTCCCTTAAACCAAGTTGGTAGAACAACTGCTTACTTTAATTTTTGGTTTCCTCATCCTGTCAGTTAAATAGAGTCATCATGGTGGTATATTAGGTACACAGAATAATAATACGTATGTATAAATATATACTAGTTTTTTTAAATGGTCAAAACTGTCATAATAATGAATATTTAATATACTTTCTAATTTTTGAGACAAAGATTATCTTGTAATAATGTATGCCATGATTATATCATCATCATCATGCTCTATCTGTAAATCTATGTATTAGTCTTGAAGTTTTTCTTTCTTTGTTCTTAAGACAGTGCAGGAGTAGTTGGTTGATTGAGAGGAAAAAAATATACTGCTAATTTCATACCTTGTTATCTATTATAATTACTTAAGCTGTTACGCTGCTGTATTTCAAACGAAAATTACTCAATTCAAAAAAAAATAATACTTCTTCCTTGAGTATCATCCAAACTAATAAAACATATTACAGAATATATATATTATATATCTATTACTACTGGTAATCTGCTACACATCTTTAGTAAAAAAAAAACTTTAACTTGATGAGAATGAGAACAAGTTTACAACATCCCTTATTATTATCATTACTCCTATTATTATTATTAAATTGTTATTCAAAATGTTTATTATGATCATTATAATTATTAATTCTTATTACTGTTGTTGTTGTTATTACATGCTTAGATGATAATAATTACATAAATTATATAAATACGTTTACTACTCTATTATTACTACAGCTACAACAAAAGAAAAACCAAAAGGAATTTTTAACACGACATGTATTATTTATTATGCAACTTGATTAATATGATTACTTTTGATTTTCATTTTCGGTTTTCTTCTTCTTCGCCGTCGTCGTTGTCGGGTACATCCATAAAAAACCTACATTATATTCATACTTACATGAAAGAAAAAAAACTGTACTAATAAACCAAACTAAAATTTTATAATAAGGAGAAAAACTAGTTGACAGGAAATTTGGAATATTTGGAATACAAGTATGCATGCACATAAAATGTGACTATAGGATTTCTAAAAAAACATTAACTTTATAATTATATTCAATATTTGCGGAAAAAATGGGATAAAAACATTTTCAAGAAAAAGTTGCTATGTGTATTTGTCTTCTTCTTCAAAGATGTCAAAAAATCAAAGCAGAATAATTTATCAAAAATGATCTAATTGATTAAAATAATCATTATTAAAATTGTGGTCGTAATCTTTCGCTTCTCAGAGTATAAAATGTTTGTGGGGAAAAAATTGGTGTGGAAAATGGAATGCATATATACGTGAAAAACCAAACTTGTGGAAATAATAAAAATAAAAATGCGACGGAAAAGAATCATAAACTGATCACTATGGGAGAAAAAATGAATATTAATAATGTGTATAAAACAAAGTGAAAAAAAATTATAAATGACGCTAAGAAAAGTGAAGTCTGTCTGTCTGTTTGTTATTAAGATTGCTTAAAAAATACATACATTATATGTTGAGAGTAATAAGAGAAAGAGAAAAAGAGTTCAATTGTTTTGTTGAATTGCGCTGTAATAATAAGAATAATAAGAATAAAAAATTAAAAAATATAATAAAATTAATTTTTATTTGGATACTTATCGAAAATTGAGTTATATAGTTATAACAGTTCATCAGCTAGCATACAAATCGAAATCCAAGTCCACTCCTAGAAATATTCAAATACTAAACTTGTCTAACAACATATTTAACACAAACTCAGTCAATATACGTAAGCGAGGCTAATTGCTGGTTTCTAAGGTTCCCATTTCTGTTCAGGGGGAATTTAAGAATTCACTAAGGAAGAAGATCATTTCATATAAGTATTCAACTGTTTAAAATCTTAGACCATTTTTACATTTCTAATCATCAAAATTAATGACATGACTACATTATTCGTTTGATTTAAATTTGTCACCTGAAATTATAAAGGTGAAGACTTTGATCAACCAATGTACAGCTCTCTGGACTTGATTTAATTTGCACAGGAATGGTTGTGTGGCTGTGTTGTTTCATTTCATTGCATCATCCATCCCCATATGAAATGAAATGGAAAGTGCTCCGTGTTCCACTTTCACTTTGTTGATATTTTTTCACGCTATTTGAAAGGAAGCGTCTTTTCTTTTTCTCTTCTGCTGTTTTACACGTTACAACGGAATTACATGCTTTTGGATGGATGGCTCAGATAGATGGATGGATGGATGAGTTTCACTTTTACATTCTATCGTTGAGTTGTACTCATTTCCATTTACAATGCATTCCTCTGTAAAAACATAAACTTTTTAAGGTACTTTTTTAATGATCGATATTTTTTTTTCTGCTACGCTTTTCTGATTTCGTATTGGGATGTGATCTAATGTGCTTTTAAGACTGGCTTTTATCTTAGTCTGTTTTTAATGACGACAGAGAGATAAAAAGAATGAAATGCTTGTTCGTTCAAACCAAACCATCCGCCCACGCATCAAGTTTGTTTTTTAGTATTACGTGACTGACGTGACTTGAACCTGACGTCGCTGACGAAGGAGAAAGTCTAAAATTGAATTAAACTCATCAGATCAGACTTTTTCGGCTTGAAATTAGACCTTGATTGATAATCATATTTCTTCTATTCATTTTAAGCTAAAATATATGCCTGCAGTAGACAAGACAAGGTAATTCCAATTATCGCTTCCAAGTTCCAATGCCAAAAAATATTTACACACGAAAGATTGTTTTTTTTGGTAATTTGTCAATCCACCATGGTCCATGGTCAAAATATTTTGCCTAATTGCTAATTACGCTAAAACACTACCTTGTATAATACGTAACGTACAATAACATGGTACACATGAAACGCAATTCGCTAAATGAGTAAAGTCTATATGCATACATTAGTTTTGTATACGGCCATATCGAAAATCTTGAATGTAGACAATCCACTTTGTAAAATGCCATGACGCACAAAAGGGACTTGACTTAATGACAAAAACTGTTTTATTATTAGCAAACCAGCCATAAAAAGCCTCATTATAAGTATCATCCATGTCATGTATCATGTATCAACCTTGGCTGCTCCAGCCAGACTCGTGATACGGTATTATATTGAGTTATTTTATCAATAGGCAAAGTTGAAATGAATGTTGATTGTGTTTTTTGGGATAACTGTGTGGAATAACAAGCAAATGAACAGTGGAAATACAATTGGAACGAAATAAAATTGCTTTTTCATGCTTCCTTCTTCCTGTTGATATTACACACACGAGCGCACCTGCAATTAAGGGTTTTAGTGATACCCCACCTCATATATTACTTTGATGATAAAAACTGTTATTATGTATGTTATTCAATTTTGCTGAATAACAAAACAATTTATATTTTTCTACGCACTGCACACCTCGCAGCCTTTTTTCTGCCTTTGTTCATTCAATTTCGTCATTATCACCATCACAAAATAATATTATGAAGCATAAAAAAACAAAGGAGAAAGTTAGATAGGTATACATACTCAAACACAAGCTTGTTTGCTTCCCTTTTCCTGCTTCCTTTTTATTTTTTTTGGCATGGATAAAAATGTGGAATGTGGCCTCCAAGCAAAAACCCAAGAAAGCAAAAAAAATCAGATATATTTTTCAATGCTTAACCCTTTTCCCTCCATAAATATAAATGTAAGTTTTTAAAGGACTACAAGCCGTTGTAAATTATTATGTGATGTAAGAAGGGAGTCATGCATGTACAAACAGAGTAGAAAGAGAGAGAGAAGCGAAAGCCACAAAAAGAGGAGCGGAAACGGAACAGGTATATAAAAATAAGATGCTTTTTATCTCACCAAACCAGACCATCAGACCAAGACCACCAACATGGCTGTTTGAGTAACGGAAAATGAAAGCAATGTATTCCCGATCGATTTGTCCATGAATGCCAAGCGTCGGGGGAGAAAAGAGCCACAAAATCCCTACAGCATATTTTTGAAGCAAGGCAGAGAGAGAGAGAGAGTATTTGTAACTGTTGTTGTATAATAATAATAAGCTTTACATTGATATGATGATGATGGTGATGGTATGCAGTAAGTCTTGTTCTTCTTCAGCAACAGCGTTTTGTTCAACAAATTACACCTGTGGGAGGCACTCATCGTCTTGTTGCGGTGCTGGAAGGAAGGAAGTGCTCTCTCGTCTGCTGAAAGTATACTCGTTTTTCTGACTTGACTCCACACTTGACTTACTCACTTTTTCTATCTATCTATCTTCCTACAGCTCTACTTCCCTTTCTTACTCTTTTTTTCTTCTTAGTCGAGTCATATGACTTGACTATGAATAGTGTGGTAGGTGGTCACTTGGAAGAAGAAGGGAAATAAGAAAAAAGGGTTATATTAATAGAATAGCAAAGAGAAAAGCTCTTTTTTTCTGTGGTTTCGTTTTGGTTTGTTTGCTACACACAAATAGAAATACTTTCACTTTCAAATAGCATAACATTTTTTTTTTTACTTTTCGAATTCTTTTTTGCAAGGCTCTCTAAGACTTTTCTATAGCTCTGCTCTGCTTTGATATTTTTTTTTTCTTTCTCGGAAGTAGAAAAAAGCGGAGGAGCAGAGGTGGTAGATTTGATAGTTCTGCTGTTTGAATTTCAGACTAAAGAGTCTAGTTTCATTGTAGCAGTCACACGGATCAGATAACAAGCTGTGAAAGGTAGGTAGGTAAAAGTAAGTAGGGGTATGCGTATGTGTATTTTAAGCTAGAGAGGTAGATAGATATCATTATATAATCGTAAATTTTTTATTGTTATGCTTGTTTGTCGTTGTCGTGATATATCATCATTAATCTTGTGTGTGTGTGTGTCCACTTTGGAGTTTTAATAAAACTTGTCTAAAAGGTTTTTTTTGAGTTGACAGGATTCTCATAAATTTAACAAATAGCAAGCGAAAGAGAGAGAGATAAGCGGAGTGAGTGAGAAAATACGGGGCATTACAAGAAGAACGATAATATTTTTGTAGGCTTTAAGAAGTACAAACGAGGAGGGCATGTGGTTTGGTTGTTGGTTGAGAGAAAATATAGTAAAACTTGTTTATAGTGTGTAGTAACTAGGTAACATTTCTACATTATGTGATGTGATGAGTGAATACAAAGAAATTATTAAACAGCCCTTTTCCAACCTGAGAAAATGGATAACTGATCTTAACCGGGTGACAAAATATAATAATTACTTGATAATAATTAATAATTAAATTTAAATATATTGCTATTTTTTATACGAAAGAAAAAATTCATGGAAATTTGTCATGTATATATTTTTAGACTGCTTCTACGTCGTTTGCAGCGGCAGCAGCAGCTTCAACTTTAGCATCGTCATCATCATCATCCACTTGTTCTGCAGCAGATCAACAACAACAACAACAACAAACAGCGTCATCAACACCAGTAGTACCAGTAGCATCTAATCGGGAAGAATTCCGGGTGGTTCCACAAGCAAGTGACATTAAAAAAGCACCTTCATATTCCCAAATGTCAGACGAAACCACGAGGAAGATACGAGCCATTCGTCAACTCTCATGTGGAGAGCCGAGCTCATTTTCCAGACAGATGAGTATGGAGGCCATGTCCATGTCACCGACCATGGAGGGAGTGAGTGGAGGAACTGCCAATCCTAAAATTGGCGAGACTATCAATGAATTTGAGAGCATTCGACAGTCCCTGGATTCATTGAAGATTCAGTCAAAGTTGTCCGATTCGCAAATGCAAGGTAAGTTGGGAGTCTGATTTTAACAAAGTGGGGTGACTTGAGACATATATGGGAAAGCAAAGCGAGAGAGATGCATGTCTGCAAAAAAAAGCAATTATGACTTGAGTTGACTTTCTAAGTGTGTTTTTTAATTAAAAAGCTAAATAATTGAGAAATCGCTAAAAGTAATGTTTTTTTTTTACGTTGGAAGCTAATTGACACTTAACCCATATCACAGAATTCCGCGAGGCATTCCGATTTTTCGACAAAGATGGCGACGGGTCCATCACGAAAGATGAGCTCGGAATTGTGATGAGATCTTTGGGCCAGTTTGCAAGTGAGGAAGAGCTAAAGGAAATGCTGAAAGAGGTTTCCCCATTTTTTTTATTATCGACATATCTTTTTATTATCATGTCATAAAAAAACTTTATTACTTTTTTGATTTGCTTGGGACTTTTGGCACATCGTGTGTGTTCCACGTTTAATGGTTGATGATGACTGGAAGTACTTTATTATGACCACTCAACTTTTTTAATAATAAATAGGTGGACATTAATGGGGATGGCTTGTTCAGCTTTGAAGAGTTTGTCGAAATTGTGTCCAACTACTCTGGTAACACTGGTGGGAGTACAGATGAGGAACAAGAGTTACGAGATGCGTTCAGGGTAAAAAAATAAAATGAAATAAAAAAATTTGGGGTGAATTGATACTGTGGATTTTTTATATGGATGTTTTTTATAGGACATGACATGGCTTTACTGTGACTGTTGGGGATTTATTGTTGGTTTTATTTTGTTATTTTTTTATGCGTTTAGATTTTTGACAAGCACAATCGAGGATACATTAGCGCTTCCGACTTGCGAGCTGTGCTCCATTGTCTTGGAGAGGATTTAAGTGAGGATGAGATTGAGGACATGATCAAAGAGGTGGATGTTGATGGTGATGGTCGGATCGATTTCAACGGTAAGTCTTTAAATCATTCTCGGTAGTTAAATCTGTGTATACTCACAAGAGTAAAGAGGATCCTCTGATTTTACTGGAACGAAGATTCTTTTCACATGGCTATACCTGAATTTTAATTCTTTCCAAGAAAACAAAAAAAACTGAGAGGAAAATCAATAGAATTTTTTTTATCCTGCTCTGGTGATAAGATGATAAAAGCTTACTAAAGTAATGAGTGTATATATACAGAACAGAGAAAATTGGTGCTCATTTCCTTAAAAAAATAAAAGAAGGAAAATAAAAGGGCTGTTTTGTGATGACGGTGGTGTTGATGATGATGTGATGTTGTTTGCACTCAATTTGTTGGTTTGTTGGAACAGAATTTGTTAGAGCCCTTGGTGAACCAGACGTGACGGAAGAAGATGAAGAAGAAGAGGAGGAAGATGTTTTGGAAGTAGAGCCACAGGAGGAAGACGAGCAGTTCAATCAATAAAAAATCCATTCCATTCCACTACATCATCTCATCACCATCACCATACACCATGCCACCAGTTCCATTCCAGTACCAAGTACTTGCGTACATACTACTACTTACATTATATATTACCCAACTTACCCTTTTCCTATATAAAAAATTATATATGTCATAAATACATACATATTATATTACTGTTACACAAAAATATTATACCAGATAAGTATTCATAATTTATACTCATGTGTGTATGCATGTTGATGATGTTTTTTTTGCCTACAAGTTAAAGCCAAAGTCATTCAGAAGATTTTCCCCACTTTTTTTTAGTCCACGAGTTCCTTTCTAAAAAAGGCTATTATAAATAATTCTGTGCACATGTAAACTTTGTCGTTATAATTTCCGCTTTGAAGGAAATTGTTCTCTTTGTCTTTTTCTTTGAAAAACTTAAGTCGCTTCTTCCTGTTTTCTCCCAATGAAATTCCACTAGACCAAGAAAAGCTGTGAACAAAGCTTTTTAAAAAATGATGAAAGCTTAAAAAATCTCTTTCAACTTTCCTCACATTAAAGGATGTAAACACATTTATGCACATTGATTTCCTTTAAGAATTATATGAGCGGCATATAGTAGGTCACGGATCAACAAAATTCTAGGAAGACGATTTAGTTAATGGAACGGTCTAATAAAAAATAAGCATATAATTATCCTACCTACTTGAAATACAATTTGTCTAATTACAGGAAGTAGAAATCTTGTAGAAATTGGCTTTAGCTTTTTCTTCCAACTAAACAATGAAATAAGCTTGAGTGAAAAAAAGAATTTAATGCTAAGTTGAAATATGAAGGAGAGAAACGCAACAAAAAAATAATTACTTTGAAAATCGCCTGTGTCGTCTTGTTATTTTGTTAATGGAAATATATTGTAACTGTTTATTGAAATAAATACACGTTTATTTATTTCGCTTTAAAAACAAATCTATACGCAAATAATTGTTTCTGGATTAGTCACATTTATTTTTTCTGTATTACATGTTACAATTACAGCAGTATACTTGCATACATTAGATTAGTTCTTCTTTTAAATGCATAGATGATTTTTAATCTCTTCAAAACAATCTGAACATACAGACAACTAGAATATCTTTACATTGAATAGCATCGATCTTACGCTAATAAATAAGGAACATTATTATTAGTTTATGCTTTTCATATTATTACGACAATTATGACTGTCCAGCATTAAAAAGTACAAAATATGTTAGCATTAACACAGTTTCATGAGTCTGCTTTTAATATTATGCTACTTTATAAAATCAGAGATTGGAGTGCGTTCAAGTGGAGGTAGTTCCAACAGGTATGTGACCACTGTCTCCTAAAGCTCGGAGAACAACTCGACCAGATGGTAGAATACTGAGAACAGTTAAACTACAGTTGTACAAGCTGATACGAAGCCAAGCTTCTCCTGGAAACTGCAAGGCTCTGATTTAAAAAAAAGGAAAAACAATTTAATTAGCGAAATTGTAAACTTGACGTAAAAGGATTAGTGCGAGTTTTCAGTAATTTTCAGTTTTCTTACCTGCAAGTAAAGTAGCGAATGACGTTAGCATGGCAAACGATAATTTCGTAAGAGTCTTTTTCTTGATCAGGATCAGCTCGGTGAAAGTACTTCCTGAAAGCAGCTTCAATTCTTGCACCGTCTTCATAATACTGCTAAAAATACAAAGAAACACAACCGACAGTTACAAGAAAATGATCACCGGCTGAGATCCAGGCATTTTTGGGTATTTTTTAATTTATTTTCAGTATAAATGTTATAGCTAACGTGAAGATCGGGATGCCAATTAGAAACGGGAGGCTCAGGCAAGCACGGAGCCCCTTCTCTGAGAACAGGATCTTGAGTTTCAATACACAGCTCCGGTTGATCCATGTGCTTCACAACGATTTCTGCTGTTTCAATGGCTCGGGTCATGTTGGAGCAGATGATTGAGTCAAAGTGCATCCCAGATGCTTTCAGTCTTAATCCAGTGAGCTCTGCTTGTTTACGTCCAAGATCGGTGAGACGTCGCTCCTTGTCATTCTCTCCCTTCATGTTATACTGACCGTGACGAATGAGGATTAGATGCCTGATTGCTTTCGCCTTCTTCTTCTCCAACTTTTCCATGACACCATCGTCAGTCACGTCGGAGGGTTTGTCTCCTCTGCCTTCAGACTTGCTCCGTTTTGGTGGTTTGACCAAGCTATAGGGTTCACGCCTATAAAAAAATATATATCATTTCAAAATTAGCTATCAGTCCAAAAACAAAACGAAAACTGTTCCTTAATTATATTAGCCTGTCTTTCATACTTGTCCCAGTTGTAATCCCACTTGGAATAAGAGTCAGGCACGTTAGTAGGTTTTGTAGGGGTCCAAACAGAGGCCGTCGCAGATGAACAATGGGTAACTGCAACTGAGACAGTCGCAGCTGCTGCTGCTCCAATTATCCACTTGCCATATCTCATAAATTTCATCCTATTCATCTTGACTTTCCTACAATTAAAATATCATTCCTTACATTTAATTGCAATACATTTTCAACCATAATTTATGCCATTAACTTTCACAAATAGGCTTAATTTCTCATTCATTCAAGCCTTACCTTTTCAAAATTCCTAGATCAAAATGTCACTGTTTTTGGCCTCCCGAAAACACTTTCCAAATGAAACTATTAAACTTGATGTACAATTTGGTCCAACACTGTTAAATTGCCGATTTTCAGCTATTTTTTTATGTCTCGTCTAAGCCTCACCACCAAATAATCCAGTCAAGAGTGAAGTCGGAGGAAGAGAGAGATTCCATTAAATTCACAAAACAAGCAAGTGAAATACCGACTTGAGTTGAGAAACAGAGAAAACACAGTCAAACTCATCATCGCAGGTTTTCCCTCTTGCAATTTTACTCTATGGCTTTACCATGTAGTGTGTATGCAACTTGCCTCTCTGTGGTAGACAAAGACATGCAGGTAAACTGTAAGCCTATAAGCGATTGCAATGCAATTTGCAAATTCTTCTGGTTTCACTAACATTGCGTTTTTATGAATCCCATGGGATCAACTGTAGTATATATTAAGCAATTTACTAACATTTTACTAAATGACATGTTATGAACAGTTATAATGGACATTTAATTTACCACACATGAGAAAGATGTTTCCCCGTAATTTTAGGTCAAATTGTAGTGGGTAGACCATTAATTAAATTAATAAATTAAAATAAATTCACCTTCGTGAATACACTGCAGTTTTTTTTTCTCTTTGCACAATTTGATCCCTCCTCTCATCTTTCCTTGTCATCATTTTTCAACATCACAAAATAATATCACATGAATGAACAACGTGACATGAGAGTGCTTTCTGGAATGCGAATAAAAGTGGTGGTGGTGATGGTGCTGAGCTGAGGTGCTACTTTATTGCGAGTACTTTGTGACTTGACTGAATATGGAATACATATAATGGAGAAAGTAAATAGACAAGTAGCTCTCTATCCGCCCATTCATTCCTATTCTTCATGGTGCCATACCACAGTACCACCATCACCATCACCATTAAATACTCTCGAAAACCAAAACCAAGAAGATAACAACTAGCTAGGCAGAGAGAGAGAGCAAGCTACTTTTTGTTTTTTAGTCTTGTGTCTTACCAGAAAGCAGCCAAAGAGTATTATGTTTTATTATCCTGAAAAGCACCTGCTAAGAATTTATATTCTACTTTCAAAGCATTTGGTTGGACAAGTTTCTTTCTTCTAGTCCCTCAGGAGTCTCTCGACATAATTGTCTGTCAAGAAGCTTCTGTTGTGCAGATATACAAAAACAAACTTTTCATCATTCTACCTCTTATACCTTT
>JAQFZH010002465.1:0-16494 GCA_034695485.1 Entomobrya nivalis | reverse complement strand
ACACAAAACCAATAACATCTGCTGCGTTTCTTAAACTCCCATCTGCTTAGAAAAATTGGATATATCGGTCCTTGGGACAAGTTTTTGTTATACTGCCAGCCTGTTGCGTTGCTCTCTCCAGATATTCTACTACCTGATATGCTACCCCGAGATAACCACGATGATGTCAAATTTGTTTACCTGGCTAGTCCATATGGCGTGCTGTTAGAGGTCGTAGTAAAAATAGTAAAAACACGCTAGCATTGGCGTTTTTATCCAGTGCTATATTTCGGAGGGAACCTTCACCACATCACCCCAATGCATACACCCAAATCAACAAGATCCCTCACCTTTTCACATCATGATAAAATGTCCAGGTGTGTATTCAACAGATTGTCACACAAAACGCCCCTAGTATTGTTCTCCATGCAAAACTGCTCATTTCTGTACGTAGCAAAAAAATGATCGTATTCCCTCCAAATGCTTTTTATCATTAAACACACAGAGATTTGTGTGCAACACAAGCCCATTATCCCAAATAAATGATTTTAATCGTGTCACGTTTATCTTTTTTTTACAGAGGGACGAGTATATCAACGAGATAAAGTGAAATACACACAACTCCCCCGCATTACATTATTTAAAAAACTCTTTAATACATTTACGTGAGTGCCGAATGTTTTCTAAAACCCCGTTCCGCATGAATTTGACAATCTTGTTAATTAGTTTACTACATCATCTTCGACATCGTCGTTACTCGCCGACTCCCAGGAGGAACACCACGTTATTTGGTTGTAAGTGGATTTTTATTACTAAAGAAAGTAAAAACTTGCTGGCTTTTTTTACCCACCTTTCGCAATAGCAAAAAAAATTCATTTCCGAAAAAAATGCATAAGTTGAAGTAGTCGGCGGCGGCTCCTTCATACACACCGAGGAGAAGAGCACACGGAGTAAAAAAAAAACTAACCGAACTAGTTGACTTTATTTTATCGTGTACATGAGAGTATTTTTTTTAACGTGACAGGAGAGTCTTGAATTATATAATATGAAATAGATTTTCACTTAAAACCGGCCCAACAGGATATAAAAGATGTGTAGAGAGCATCTTGCACGGGAAATATACGAGAGCAGAGTTTAGACGAAACATTTTGTAGAAATTGTATGCAGGACTCCTGTTGCTTGTTCAGACAGTATTAAAAAAGTAATGCAGAGCAGCGTCTTTAGGATAAAAAATATATATACGCTATCAAAATGAAAGTACGAAGCCATATGCTGTAGCGTTTCTTTGTTGGTAAGAAAAACTTGTCTATATAATTCATGATGCTTCGTTATCATTATCGTACGTACATACCCATCTGTCCTTCTTTTTTTTGAATTGGGATTTGAAAAAGGGGATTTTACAGCAGCATCATAGCAGCTTGCTTCTGAAGAAGAAACACTGACACGGGATAATACACAGAACCTTTTATAATGCTTTTGTACATTTTATGGTTATATGGGTAAAGCCTATGGGGGTATATCTGTTGGGAAACTACACTAGAGCGATACACTCTTCTGCCACCCTACACGATAGAAAAGGTTTAAGATTATAAAACCATTTTTTCACTCCCTTGAACCTCTCAGTTGATATCGAGACGTTGTGCGAGCAAGACCCGTGAACGTGTCCGCTTCATTTTTAAATACACTAGATTCAGGATATTTAATACGATAGCTTCATACAGGATATTTAAATTGGATTTAAACAGTGAACGTGTTTAACTATTATACTGGAAATTCACAATAATGTGCGTTAGTTTCGGATGTTGTATCATGTTTAACGTGTTAGTGAACTAAATAGTGAATATTTTGGAATAAAAAAATTACAAACATATTCGCGTGAATATGCAGAGTTGGCGTGCGTGCTCTTCTCCTCGGAAGAAAAAATAGGAGCACAAAGCATAGTTACATAGCACCCGTGCTTCTTCATCTTCAATACGTGAATCCACGTATTCTCTATAATATATATTTTCTCTCATTTTTTCACACAAAAAAACAGCCAAAAAATGATTCGGTGGAAGGAATCGAAATCGTCTTCAGCACATACGCAACAGCACTCTACACAGTCAAGTATCACATCGCAGTGTTCAGTATATCATCACCGTTCCAGGTTCCTCCGAAGCTACTACTCTAGTTTGCTAGCAATCATAGTCATCTTTAATGTCATGCAGGTGAGTGTTTTGTTATAAAAGGTCACTTTGGGGTGATTACTTTTTTTACAAAAAACAAACTCGTATAAAGTGCTATCTCGGGATAAAATCGGTTGTATATATTTTCCATTAGTGGTTTGGAGTAAATTTTAACGTGAATGTTTGTAATAGACCGTGGGGAAGTTAAGTATGGAGATTTTTTTTGCAGTAAAAATAAAAAGTTGCGCTAGCAAAACCAGTAAAAGTATTAGTAGCGCAAGCAAGCAAGTTTATAAAAAAAAACTTTCCCACGGGAATTTCAGATAAAAGTTCAATAATCCACGTACGCTCGTACGTACTACGATTTTTATCCATGTCATGTCATTATAAAGCAGCAGCAATAGACCCGTTTTGTATCGCATTTGTAGATAATGGCGAGATAGCACTAAATACTCTTGATTTAAAAACGTATTTAAAAGCATAATTGTAACATGTTTCTTCTTCGTAGGTCTCGTACTGCCTAGGAGGAGTGTTTGAACTGCGCCTACGTGAGTTTTCAAATCCGTCAGGAAGAGACATGGATGGGAACTGTTGTGTTCAAAACAATCATCGGTCGTCGTCGACTAATTTACGTAGTGTTAGTGTTTTGAGTGACCGTGGTGTATCAAACTCTGCTTCAAATCAAGTCAGCGGTACTAACCCTGATGGTGATGTTACTTCGTGTGGTGGAATTTGCACGACAAAGTTCCGAGTGTGTGTCAAGCACTACCAAGTGACCATAGATCACAATCCACCTTGCACCTTTGGAGAGGCTGTCACCAGCGAGGTTTTCGGCGATAAGATCGTCGCTCAGGAGTTTAAGTTTCCGTTCAATTTTCGGTGGCCGGTAAGTAAACTTAATTGTTTGGGTCTTAATACTCGGGTACAACTTAATGCTCGGGTTGGTTGAACTCTATCGTGTATACCAATTATTTGGGTTGGTCACCCATCCTCCTGTTATTAGGTTAATACGCTCTTGTCATACACTCATAATAACACACAGATCAAATCCTGAGCTTGGCTACTTTTTCCCCTTTTTCTTTCTCACACCAGACGATCCCTTCAGGGTCATACTATTATTTACAGATTAATTATCTACACATTATCATTTTTCATGTCTCGAAAAAATATAATCGTACAGGTTTGTTCAGCGTACCTTTTTGTGTACCTTTTCTATCCTTCTTCTACCGTAATAATAATAATCTCCCTTTTTATTAATTTAAAAGCCTATTTTTTATGACCATCAAATGAGTAGCTTTTCTTGTGGTGTACTCTTAAATGAAGGGTACGGGAGTACCAACAAAACAAATTATTTCTACAGATTCTTTCTACCGCTTTTTATTAACGTATTAAGTACACCACAAAAATACCCATCATGATTACATGATGAGTACGCACATCATCTTACGTGTAATCATAAAAATTGTACGTTCATCTCGCGGATAGACTTTCTCGCGAGTGATTTACAAGTCTCACACGTTGAAAAAAATCCTTTTCTGTTCTTTTTTCAAAATCAGTTCGAAATCGTTTCTTTAGAACCACGCCCCGGCTCACGATCCAGTAGTTCAGGTTTGTAAAAGGGGATATGATAATAATCGCGAAATGGAGGTTAATCAAATTTTCTCGATGATGGGTACAATCGTACTAGTCCAGAAAAAAGGGGAATATTTTTTTGAAGAAACAAAAACTCTCATGAATACGAAATTTGAAAAAGTATCGATACATGAAAGTGCATTTTGAGGTTTGTTTGTTACTCACGCTGGTAGAGACTTTGAAAAATATTTCAACCCGGTTTTTTTGTACGAAGCGAAATGTAGAAAGTACACAGCTTGTGTTATATTGTTGCATGTTTAAAAAACACTGCTGTTTTGCTTCCCAGCAGTGGTCATTATAATTCACTCAGTATACTACTGTGCCAGTCACGGACGGACAAACAGGCAGGTAGAGAGACAGTTAAGGTAGAAAACTGCATTTGAAATTATTACGTTTTATTACGATGCACTCTTTCGTATATGCGCCTCTTAATCATGTTCATAAAAAATGCGTTATGATAATGTGGTCGTTGAGTAGTTTGATGTTGCTTACGTCCCGCAGAGGATAGAAAAGTTACTTTTTTTTGTTGAATGGGTTTGTGGAATGCGTTATATAGCCTTCTTGTTTTAAGCTTCTAGTGAAGGGTCGTTAGCAAAAAAAAGCATTCCAAAATAACTCTCAACTCAATTATTTAAATCTCTATCTCGGGATTACAAAACAATGAAATCATGGTGGCAGTGGTTCTCGTTTTCTGATGATTCAGTTTGATTTGATTGCGCACAAGAAAACTAGATTGACTACTGTTACGAGTCACAAGAAAACAACCATATCAATCATTTTATCAGTTGACGAAATCTCATATAACCAATTGTTTATGTAGAGTGATGAGTGGATATCACAGCGTGTAAGTAAGCAACTTCATCATCACGGTATTGTTTACCTGCCTATATATGGGGAACGGGATAGTTTTTATCGTCATGATTACTGTGATTTGTTGCCTTCATGATGGACAGGGAGCACCTATGAAAATTTAAATAGATCACAACAGGCAACAGTGTGTATATGCGTTTTTTTAAACAATGAGATTTTTGTACATTTAATCGTTATAGTAACGATGAGGTCAGCGGATCTTTTAGCTTAACAAAAAAAACTTTCGTTCTTATTCAGACCTTTTTGGAAATCGCATACAGATGTATCCAAGGGACACTTAGCAGCTGTTTTCTCACGGAAGTTTTGTTTTCTTGGAAGACTTTTCTTTCTTGTTGTGATTTTTTTCCCTTTTTTGATTTGTCCAAGAAAAAAAAACACGACAGTTCTTGTATGCTTTTCTCAGGAGTATTAAGACGTGTGAGCAGTTCATAAATAGAAACGTCATATGCTCAGTGTAGACAAAAAAAAATCAAGACGCATACAAGATAAAGATTAAAACTAATGAGTTCAGTGTTTTTTGTGTTAACGAGCGTTATCGTAAAGAGAAAAGGGTAGCCCCTTTTTTGTCCAGACTATAGACATATACGAGAGAAAAGGTACACGTAAAAAGTCGCTCTCAATCATAACATAATAGTCATCATCATCAACTATACCTTCTGCTGCTTTACTTGACTGCTCCTGTTTCTTCACAAGAGGGGACCCTTTTTTCAGAGCGTTTTGGTTACCTGAAGCACATACGGCTTCTTACCTGTATAACTGTTGCGTTTTTCGGTAATAAGAAAATTGGGTCCAATACTTTTATACGTGACCCTGATGGTGATGTGATGTGTGTCTAGTCTACCATTGCTTCTTACACAGTAGTTCTTAAACCGTGGGAAAGAAAATATAAAACCTTTTTTCTTTGCTCCCCTTCTCTCTCTCTAACCATCATGTTCTTTTGGGGTTTTCTTATGTTTATGCTTTAGATCGACCTTTTTTCTTCTCGTACATCCAGAAAATGACTTTGTTGTGTAGGGAAAAGGAAAAAAAATCAGACCATATCGTTGTTTATAATAAAGTCAAAGTCTGGCTGTCTGATGCTGGGTTAGTTTACATTACGTTTGCTCTTGATCTGATGTGTTTTTTTCTTCTGAGTAAACTCAATTTTTTTTAATCTTTGAAGAAGGAAAAGAAATTAGATACGAAGATCATGATGATAAATTGTATTATGAGGGAGGTGGGTATGGGTATCAAGCTCAACAAAAATCAGAGTTTTGGATCACGTTTTTATGAATGGATATGTATATCAGCTATTATTTTTTTCCACAGGGTACGTTCTCTCTGATCATAGAAGCCTGGCATCACAGCTCACCTGCGCTGAGTGGATCTTCCAAGACGAATGGTCATAATGGTAAGTCAATCAATCAGTTGGTGGTGGTGGAGATATTGAAGTTTTGAAGGAAAATTTGTGAACCGATTTGTATGGGTGCATACTGTGTACACACAAAGTTTAACGTGACCGTCCATGAATGCGTTTGTGTAAAATGAATCGCTACACACACACTCGTAGAGTCAGGAAACAGGAAATCTGAAAAACAGTTGGACAGCTTCCTTTTAGTACAGTATTTTGAGGACAGAGACCACATAATAATAATTAAAAATTATGTGAGATGATTTGAATATATTGGGGATATAACATGCGCATTCAAGTAGATAAGCGTTTTCCTCTTGTATGTTGAGTATTACGCTTAAGCATTGCAATGTAGGGTATTACTTTTATGTGTAGTGCTATCGTGTAGGTCATGAGTGGTATGGGACTGTTTGTGCGATGAAACAGGAAGAAGCGAAATCTGATGAACGATGAAGAATTAAATGTAGAGTAAAAATGTATGGCAAAGACATTGAGAAACTCTCTGAGAGAGATTAAATTTCCAGATAAAAAAATGTAAAAGAAGCTGTAGGCCGTGGGATAGTACAGGGAAAAATATTAAAATCGGTTCGTAGTTGGTAGGGTTGATTGACAAGCATACTCTGATATCACGTACCTGTAGGGTATAGTGTACACGGGAAATGCCGTTATCCAACGTCATATAACGAGGAAATATTAGGTTTTATCGATGATAACCCAATTGCTCACTCCACATTTGATAATTTTACAGAAACTTCAGCTGCAGCTGTAGTGCCATCGGGTAAACCCCGTTTGGTCTCCCGTATGGGTATACAACAGTACTTGGACGTGGGTGACGAGTGGCGTCCACGTGAATGGACAGGAAATGAAGGTCAAGTGAGCCTGAGCTTTGAGTACCGGGTCACTTGTCTTCCGGATTATTATGGGGATGCCTGTGACAAGACTTGCAGGGCGAGAAACGATACTTTTGGACATTACACATGTTCCGATCAAGGGGACAAGATTTGCATTTCGGGATGGAGTGGCTCGTACTGTGAGAAACGTAAGTATTCATTCATTTCATGTTTTTAGTGAGAGTGCCTTGCACACACTCTTGTGTTTTTACCTTATTTCCCGGATGAGATTTTTCGTGTGTTCGCATATCTAGCGTTTTTTTCTGCTTTTGTACTCTTGGTGTGTTATGTATGTGCCCTTACCGCTTCCGTTTCTAAGGAGACTTCCTCTTCTTTTACTTAAAGGTTTTGTTTCTGCTAACTACACATCCGCTGTAAAGTAATTTGATAAGTTGTAGCTCTTTTTTCCTGCTTTTTCTCAACTAAAAAGTTGTGTGTTCGAGTGGTGGCAGCAGCTGGTGTCTATACCAACCACCTCTCTTCATACAAGTTTTGCTCCTCTCTTGTTTATTTCAAAACCGGACTATTGCAATGCGCATCTACACTAGATAATACGCTTTAACTACCCCGATTATTATTATACGTTGATGGCGATTACGCTATTGTTGTCCTGTAACATAAACTGGACTTGTTTTGCGTAATGCATGGATTTATATGCATAATATATTAGTATCTACTCTGGTTTTATTTTATCATTAAAAAAAATGAGACGACGATCAACGAAGAAGACGACTTGGCTAAGTAAAAGACGAAGCATTGCATTGCGCAGTTGATGTAAAAGAGAAAAAAGAGAAGAGCCCCCCGTTTAGTCTGCTTCCTCGGCGGAATGCACTTACTGTTTTTGTTGCCGCTTGCTGTTGAGTTGAGCTCCTCTCTCTGTTCTCTTGAAGAAAAAAGAGTATTCTAACAAAAGTCGTGACCAAATGATGAAGGATTTTATACACACTCTCGTACCTGGCGTTTTTTGAAATATTATGTGTATCGTACTTTTTTTCCCTACCTGTAATGTATCATGTACAGAAGCTCAAGTAAAATGTTGTGATGAGGAAAAAACTCACTGGCCTGGAACAGTAGAAAAATGTATAAATTTCTTCCCATCGCACACAACAACACGTTAGCATCAAGCTTCTTCTTACATCATCGTGATGATCAAGCTACGTAATCTTGGTGGTTTTTGTTGAGACGAAGAAGAGTAGTAGTAAAAATATGGGTACACAAAAAAAAAGTTTCCTTTCAAACTCTGGCGAGAAAAAAGACTTTGTGTTGTTGAATAAGAGAATGTGTGAGCAAAGGAGCGCAGCAGCAGAAAGCAACAGGCAGGCACAAAAGAGAAACATATTCTTCTTCAACTGTCCCTTTTCATTTTACACTTCTTTTTTTGATAGTCTCTTAGATGCTTTTTGGTAGTAGTGTTATTATTCACGGGTTTTAAATAATGGGATGGTGGTGGAGGTAGAAGAGTATAAAATATTTTTACCCTTGTGATCATGTTGAAATGTATTGCTTACTGTCTGCATTTTGATTCTTCTTTGTGCTCAAAAAACCAAAAACCTTTTTAGTTCTGCTTCATGCGCTTATGCCTGTGTGATGAAGAAAATGTGAAATAGCTTTTGCTTCTTTTTGATTATAACGAGAAGAAGAAATATTTTTACACTTGTGACGACGGCAACGAGAGAGAGAGAAGAGAGAATTATTTTTTTGTGTATTAAAAAGCACACAGGATATGCATTTTTATACGGTGTTGCGGTTTTATGTTCATAAGCATATTATTTCTTTGCGATTATGTATGAGTATTATGATGATGATAGGTAGTTGTGGTGGTGGTATGGTAGTGATGGTAACATGGGATAATTTTTTTCCCTTGCTTTTCAAGGGCTTTTCTTGACTCATTCAAGAGTGTATTTACCAATAAACCTATCGGTAAGAGTGTACCAATGTATTACTCATCAAGGCTTGTAAAAGCATTTCCTGAGCCAACCATCATCTTCATTAAGAAGAAAAAAGGCTTAAGACCAAAGTGTTAAAAAACCATATGGGGTTAAAAAATTATTAACAAGCTTAAGGAGCAAATGGTTACCAAATGGCAGCATTCGCATTCGGGGTAAATAAAATAAAAAAGTATTTTTAAAAAGCTACACTTTTTGTCAATTATCGGATAAAAACCGCAGTAAGTATAATACCATCATGGGTATGTATATACTACACAGGTCACTTACACACATTTTGCAGATGGTGTGTGTACATGAAGATGCGTTTTTCTTTGGGTTTTTTTTTCTCGGAACGCAACAGTCTCTTGGTGCGTTCCGATACTTTTTTTTACCCGAAAATGGATAGCGTGGTGGACTTTTTGGATGCATCGGAGTTTTTTATTGAAAGAGAGCAGATGTTCTATGACGATAGGGATGACGGGCTAGGTATAGTAGTGATGGTGGTGGACCCCATCTGGCACGTGCCCTCGTTTGCGTTAAGTGTAGTTTTGCCATTTGGATTGTATGGGTGAGCGAGATACACATATACAGTCATGATATTTATCATATTTTAGCGTCTGTCTGGTTTATGTACTCGCAAGTCAAAGGGAAAATGGCCGGATGGAAAATGATAGAATGGATGACTGGTTTAGAATGTTTGAGTTTTTACTGGCAACGAGAGTAGAAAAACTACCCTCTCCACTTTTACTAACGTACATAAGGGTTGGTTGCTGGTAGCAACTGGTTTTGTACTTTTTTACCGGTTAAAAATCGAGAGTATATACAGAGCAGAGAGAGAGAAAAGGGACGGATGAACATGTTAGTGTTGTAATACTGGCGGCGGGTATCATTACACATCTCCCTACTACTGCACTTTTTACCGATCAATTGAACACGTAATGGGGAGAATTGGTCAAAATTTAATTTTAGATTCGTTGAAATGCACTGGCCACAGTACGAAAAGGTGTTTTTAGACTTGTGCTCTGGTTTTATGCGCGTCAGTTGTGATGGAGGGAATATTGTTATGCACACACGCTTTGTTGCAGAGCTAACGTATGCTAATGAGCTGGTAGAATAACTTTGATTTTTGCACTATAGCCAGATGGTAGTATGGACAAACATGAAGGTCGAGTTTTATTAACTTACTATCTTGAAACAATCGACCAGTAGAAGAAACGATGATTCATGATAATCATGCGATAAACTATTATGCATTTTTTTGTTATTTTCTTTTAAAAACGCGACAAGTTTAGTTTTTTTTTCTCCTAAAGTGTATTGCATGACGAGGAAGTTTCCACGACGAGTTTTATCTCACCATCGAATACACAGTAGTAAGTTATGACTTCATTTAAAGGAGGATAGGATGGGAAATAAAATATATTTTTCATGTATTTGTTGGCTCGTGGAAAAGATATAATATATGGAGTAGGCACACACAACGCAATAAATTGTATTGTTGCCTGGAGGCATAATGTGTTTTTTGAGAAATACGGCGGTCGCTGTAAGCAGTAACATAAATATTTTAAGAGTGTGGGTTATATTTTTATTACGATAAATTTAAATTTAAAATGAATTTCACTTTGCATGCTGATGTCTTTTTGCTGTAATTGTAACGTACACGCATATACATTTGACTTGAACACACGCCACAAATGAAGCTTATGAGCACTAATAACGTGTGAAGTTTCAGTTTTTGAGCACTACTGGCCCTATTTTACTCAAAAAAAGTATATATTTTCACATTATTGAATTCTCATACTGGTGTTTATCATCCAGACAGAAAAAAAACAATGAAACGCTTTTATTATGTTATCTCACGGAGACGCGCGGGCCTGCTATACTCATTTTAAATTAACAATGAGTGCATTTAATAATTTTATGCAGACGAAAATGCCTTAATTTACAGAAAAAATATTTCAAAGAAAATTTCATATATTTTTAAAGGGCTTCCATTCATTCGTACCATTCATTCAAGAACACAGGCGCGTAGTAAAACACAACGACGCGACTTAATAATAAGCCAGGCTCAGGCAATATTCATTTTTGTGACTCCGCAACAGCTTATTACAAACCCAGGATTTCCTACAATATTCTCTCAAAAATCAGTACTGTCCCTACAAGAAGGATATCCTCTTGTCCCTTCACCGTCCCTTCTCCAAAAACTCATCCGTTATACACACCATACAAAAAAAGGATGTCTGGTTTGCAGCTGCCGTTTTTTTTCTCTGTTGCATTTGCTGCAGCCATTGGTATATGAAAACGCAGCTGCCGGTTATTTTTTCGGGGTTCTAGGGCTTATAGGTCAGGGTAGTAGGGTTCTCTCATTTATACCCGGTGTTTTTTTGAAACATCTGCTCTTTTACTACACACCGGTGGTGATACACACCACCCCACGTTAAACGTATATGACTAACACGATTCTTCGGTTTTTTCGGTTAAAAAATAACATCACTACTTTTGTAACAAAAAAAAATTGCAAAGTATGTAGAATTTTTTTTTCTGCAAGGTTATGCGTATTATTTGGGCATCGATACAAACTATTTTGTTTGAGAACGCACTCGTTCGTGATGTTATGTTTGATAAGTTGCCAAAGAGGAAGAAACGTATAGGCGTACTACATTCTGTCACAGCCACGACACGACGACGTCTATTTTCCCGAGAAATCCCTTCCACATGACTTGTCTACATGACTGTTTCCAATCAAATTATCATGTAACTAAAAATATATATGCCTGTGCTGTCACACAGTATAACCGTTTTTTAAAAGCCACTCGTTTTTCTCAGAGAGGGGGAAATCTGTGTGGATGCATAAACTTGCCAGTTTTAAAAACTTCATTCATTTTATGCATGCACACGCAGGCTCTTGTTTTATGGGAATGTATAGAAAAACGACTCTCTACCGATTGATGAGTAATACGTCCGTAAAAAAAGGAAAAACGGTTGTCCCTTTCGTGTTTTTTACTATCACGAAATATCGTTTTCAAATAATGCTTGATCGTTAAAATACTCCCGGGTTTAACTGCACACATCTGCGGGCGCTTGTTGTTGTCACATCCGTTTTTTGAAGCTGTCGTGCTTCCTCCAGTCAAAATAACAAGTTAAAAAAGGGATTTTAAAATTAACGTCTTGCGGTTGGGGCTTTTTTTAAAAACGTGTTATTTTTTACGTGAACCTTTATGAACTTGGACACATGGCGGTGTGTGGTAAGACGGATTATTGGTTACATCACACATACATCATCAACAGCAGATGTGTCGTTTTAAAAGAGTAAAAAAATCAACGTTAAATGAAGTGAAAATCGTAATGTTGTTTTGTTTAATTTTTAATTTCACGCCAATTTTCATGTATGCTTTTTATGAGGATTGAGATGACTTGATAAAAGGCTTTACAGTCGGTTTATTTGATAAAAATGCTTAATGCACTCTTTCTCGCTTGCACGCTGCATTTAAATTGATGAACGCTTTGTTTCTTCGGCACTCTGGTTGAGTAAACAAAAGCATCGTAAGCTTGAGCACGACCTACTTTGCAACACAATAGCTTGATATTTTGGGCGTTGTCGGTTTTTAAGACGTTTTGATCTTTACTCCTGATATTGTCATTTCACTTTGCTTGATAGAATTAATTATCACACACGAACTGTTTCATTAGCCGTACTTCCTAACGATTTAATCATCCAGAAATAACTCAATTAACGTGATGAATTAATTTGTATTGTAGCTATTTGCCGAGCTGGTTGCCAAGGAACTTGCACTCAGCCCAATACTTGCGAATGTCATTCTGGGTGGGAAGGTGATCTTTGCCGTGAGTGCATGAGGTATCCTGGATGCAAGCATGGGAAATGTAGTAACCCGTGGGAGTGCAACTGCGAGGAGGGATGGGGTGGTCTCTTTTGTAACCAGGACTTGAACTACTGTACTAACCATAAGCCTTGCAGGAATGGTGGGACTTGTTTTAACACTGGACAGGGGAGCTACACTTGCTCGTGTCCTGTTGGGTTTGTTGGGGCTGATTGTGAGACGAGGTCGGATGGGTGTACTTGCTTAAACGGGGGAACTTGCAGGGTAAGAACTCAGAATACTATCTATGACATTGTGACATGAACCTCGTGACATCTCGCTATAACGTATATATTTTATCTTATAGGAAAACGGAACAGCTACGTTCTGTCAATGCCCCGAAGGCTGGAGCGGACTCAACTGTGAAGTAGCAAGCTTCACATGCGACAGTATCCCTAGTCCTTGTGCCAACGGTGGGACTTGCAGCGAGGACTCAAACAGTGGCCAGGCTAATTGTGTTTGCGCTCCTGGGTTTGGTGGTGTTCGCTGTGAGACTCCCATCTCGGACAATTTTTGCCAGTGTCAGAACGGTAAGCATTGCCAACTTTTGTCATTTCTAAATCAAGCATCCACTTGAAAATCATACTTATGTAACTTTCTCCATTAAATTAACAGGCGGAACCTGTACGTCCACCGGTGACTGTATCTGCGTATCAGGATTCTACGGCCAGAAGTGCGCGTCAACCTCCCCCACAGACACAACAGTGTGCTCAACAGTCGTATGCTCAAACGGTGGGACTTGTACCCCCAACAAAGCCCAAAGCACCACACCATACACATGCGCATGCCCGCTCGGCTGGACAGGAGACTTTTGCACGATCCCAGTGAATATTTGCACAACACTCCCATGTGCCAACGGCGGTACTTGCTCACCCCTCCCCCAAAACAAATACAAATGCGAGTGTCCCAGACATTTCGGAGGTCCTGACTGCTCGGAACCATGTGACTGTGAAAACGGTGGCACATGCGAGAAAGCCAACGTGTGCATTTGCCCGTCCGGTTTCACCGGACCACGATGCAACGTGATAACTAACCAAACCCTCGTGACAGCAGGACTCCAAGACGCTTCATCAGAAGACACGCTAAGCGCCAGCCACGTGATCCTCGTTGTTTGTGTGAGTGTCGCCACGCCCCTCCTTGTCGTTATCGCTGTTGCAGTTGTGCTTATCCTCAAAAAACGTAAACGCGCTGAACAGAAACGTAACGATGAACTAGCCCGAAAACAAAACGAACAAAACACGCTTCACTGTGTTACGAAAAAGTGCATTGATCAGCACATGATAGTCAACACTTTTGAAGATGGGAGCGGCGGAGGGAGGACGAGTAACAAATGTAGTAACCTGGACCTCAGTTTCAAGGCTGACCATGTGCAGAACGCCAAGAACTACAAGATTGGTGGCGAGTTTGGGAGAAACAACAGTAATAGTAACGTCAATACTTGTGGAGGAGTTGGTGATGCGTCGTGTAGTAGCTCGGGGGTTGGGGACTCTAAGGCGTAAGTTTTATAACATTTACTATGATATCAAATGACTGAGTTTCACTTATCTGAACAAGTTGACTAAACATTTGTCTTTTTTATTCTACAGTGACTTCTACGTAGCAGTCCAACAGCAACCATCCCCACCACCCCCATACCACGCCAAATTCCAACAACCCCATTCCCCCCACCTCCACCAGACTGCGCAACCCTCGCAGCCAATCCAACCCCCACCCACGTCGTTACTCCGTCAAAACCCCACCCGCTACTCAACGTACTCGTATACGTTAGCCCCGTCATCCACCTCAGTACTGCACCACCTCCACCCGCAGTCGCTGTCGACGACAGCCCTCCGCAACAGTCTGCTGCTAAACACCCCGTCAAGCGCAGACACATCCCCAGCGTCAACAGCCTGCTCAGCATCCCCCACGTACTCGTGTAATAATTTAAATAATAATTCTCCTGTGATGAATCACTCGATAGACAGTAAGGTAAATAATAATCTAGCTACAGAAGTATGACAATAAAATAATTCCGTCCTTCATACAAATTAAATTATTTTTTTCTTGACTTTACAATAAATGCAAGAGATTGTGTTGTATAGACCATTTAAATTACACGACGAATTTAATTAAATTAAAGTTACAAAACCTGACGACATAAGAACAAGACTTTTTTTTACCACGAGTATAGTGTATTTAGAGATCCGCAGCGAGAGGCTCTAAAAATCAAATTGTTCTATTTAAAGTATATTCTTATTATGATCTCCCAAAGACTGCGTCGTTCCTGTTAAGTGCGGTTGTATGTGTACGTGTACAAGAGACTTTATTTTTGAAGAGTTGTACGGTTTATTATACAATTTGTTTACAAAAAAAAACGAATTTATTTAGTCATGTGTATTTTTCAGCTTTTTGTTTTTTTGGTATTTTTGTGTACATATAAAGTGTATAGGTAGGATTATTGTGTAACTTTTTTCAGAAAAGAAAATATATCAACTATATCGTTTAAAAGATGAAAAAAAGAAAAAGGAAATAAATTTTTCAAAATGGAATTGAAATGAAAATAAAAACTGTTGCACTTGTGTTATTTAAATAGTCGCATCTCGCATAATCTCGCAAGAATTTCTACATTTCACGAATTAATTCTTCCTTCGTGTTCATCCGTAATACGCGTCATTATGAATTCTCCTGGAATTCCGGGTTAATGATAATTCCCTCTTTATGCATATTATTCATGCTCATTATGAATGGAGTGCTCAAAAAAGCCTTTCTAACCAACTATCATGCGTGGAGAGAAAAGATGTGTGTTTTTTGTTGTTGTAAATTACGGAATTTTGTGATGTTGGTGTGTGGAAGAAAAGGTGTGTTAAATTTTAATACTTTCTGACTGGGACGACAAGTTAAATTCAAGTCAGTGGCTTTTTCTTATTCTTATCCACACTGGTCTTGCCAACCAACGTGTTATCAGCATTTTCAATTCAACTTGATAAAAACGTAGACGCGATAGTACGTACAAAAGAAGCTGTATAAAGAGAGAGGGAGGATTTCCGGTGGACAAACATAATAAATGGTATAATTAATTTACCTTTTTTGGGGGAACGAGAGGGAACGTGGATGATTGTGTGTTTATTATGTAGAGTGGGGATGTACAAGAAGGTGGAATAATATCTTGAGCTTTTTTTATTCTTGCTTGCTTTTCTACAATGCGTTGCTGCATTGTGTGTTTCTTCTCCAGCAGCACAAATCTTTCAAATGCATGGCTGGATATACGGCTTGTCTTCTTTTTTTGTGGTAGTCACGATTCTTTATACTCAAGAATACTTTTTTAACGTGTATGGTTATTAGTATACATCGTAGTGATGGTTACCACACAATGATGAGTTAAGAGAGCCCCCTTCTGCTCCTCACTCACATTTTTAATGCATTTTTATTACAACATTAAACTTTAAACGTTTATTTAAAAACAAAAGTAAAGCTACAAAAAAAGGTAGCCAATTGCTCATTGTCTCAACCGCGCACACTGCATAAAATCCGTTTTTTAAACTTAATTATTGGGCATTTTACGATGGAGGAGGATATTTTTTTGGTCTCTGCGCGCAGAAATTTTTATGACGTATTGATGCAAGCGTCTTTACAGGAATGTTACTTAACATGGTGATTAGTATGAAAGTATCTTCGCCACGAGACAAAAAGGGGGATGGATCGGTTATTTTATTTTTTTACAGCATATTTTTTGAGTACCCGTTCACAGTTATGAGTAATTTTCGGTTGAGTGCGCAGAGAAAAAAA
>JAQFZH010002464.1:0-16498 GCA_034695485.1 Entomobrya nivalis | reverse complement strand
GCTGAGGGAAAGGTTAGGGATTTGGATATGGCGGTTGGATATTGTGGGTTTTGGGGAAATGCGAGACGAATGTCTCAGCTTATATGCATGTATTTTTACATTGCACATCAACACATATATCAATGATATGATCAAAAATTATGCCAGTTGACGAATTTGCTTTTTTTGCGTTATGTCCTAAGTTAATTCTATGTCTGCAAGTCTGCAGCATAGTTTAAAATGTCATTAACTGCATTATGTAAATGATCAAATCTGTTTTCCAAACTGTACAGTTTACTATTGTCATTCTAATGTGAAGATGTTTACTTCAGTGAGACTTCAGCATTAAAGCTCACAGTAATTGGGAAATCGTTCGAAGATATAATGTCTTTATATTTTATTATAAACTAATCATTGAAACTGCACAACTACATTATATATGTGCATAAATGCATTCAATGCAGTTTCCACGTTTCGTCTGGACAAATCGACTTATAATTAGAATAGAATGTACATACGCAGCCATGCCTTCACCATATTATTATTATAAAGTACGGCCATTTTCATATGGACATCAACGAAGGAACTTGATACATTCCACATTCTGAAATGGAAAAATAGGGCTCTCGACTTTCTTCTATAACTATCGAGTTGTAACATAGTATAAGCATTTATAAGATGTAGTTAAACTATAACTATTATATTCTCACCGAAACACACCCATATTATAACATAACATAATATGCATAATATAACCATTTAAGCTACATTTACCTAACTAGCCTGTTTATATGGATGGTATATCGTATAGCTTTATCAGAATACTGTGTCATGCTCCTGTTTCTTATATTAGAAGCAAGTTAAAGAAGAGATGTTAAACTAGATAAATATTATAATATAATGTATGTATGTATACCATAATGTATTACTGATTTTGCTGTTTTGATCCATTTTACAGAGAAACTGTGGGAGTCAAATGAGCAAGACATTTCCATTACACGGAAGGTTCATTGGAAAATCCTGCTTGGAAAGGATCATTGGTACATGAAACGGATTTTCTCTGCTTCAGTATACGCTTAGTTGTGTTATGGCACATCTGAAGATCTTCGTGTCCGTATCCGTAGTCTATACATCTGCATCTTAAACTTCTTCAACGTTTGTCTAGAAAGGAAATAGGAAATTGGAACTGTTTACATCAACCAACTTGTGCACAGTCGACTCAGTTTTGATTTTGCATTTGGCGTGGCCAGTCGTCCGACTGCTTATCCCAGTGGATTGGTGGTGGTGCTATTTAGTGCACGACAATAATATTTATACGTTGGTTTAATTTTAAACATTATTTCACAAACGGAAGGATATTATGTAAATGAACATGACATTTTAGTTTCTAGCAGTGCCATAATAATATTATTTCCAGTTATATTAATTCG
The DNA here is from genome assembly GCA_034695485.1 of Entomobrya nivalis. NCBI lineage: Eukaryota > Metazoa > Arthropoda > Collembola > Entomobryomorpha > Entomobryidae > Entomobrya > Entomobrya nivalis. Next base: position 15,089 of record JAQFZH010002464.1, on the reverse strand, counting down.
TTAAGAGTGTGTGTTTGAGTGTAGGCGGTATTTTCTTCTATATTTATTGCTCAAGTTGAAGTGAAATTTTTTCAAGTTGTGATTGTGAGACAAGGAAATAAGTTGAGGTCACAATTCACATTCCCTGTAAAATACGAGCACTTTATTTTCAGACACGTCACACTTTTGCATACAGTTTGGAGTGATCGAATAGACAAAGGAGGATAAAAAAACACGGGATTAGACCTAAGACAAGCAGACGTCATTTGTACACGGTCAATGGTTGATTTTGTCAGTTTTAAGGTTCCATTGGGAGTATTTTTATAAAGGATACAGGAAACATTATTTTCACAGTGAAAACTTGTTCAGAGGTGAATCGACGTGGAAACATGGTATGATAAGCCTTGATAAGCACATTCAGTCGTGACTCCTCCTGACCAAGCGGATGATTGCATCATTGTACTTTTAACATAACTTATAATTTGCAAGTTGCATACTGAATGTTAAAACACTTGCAAGAAAAACTAGAAAAAAAATACGTTCAATGAAACGTTAAATATAAAAATTTAAAAACTACGTACATCTTCCAAAGATTTATTTCCTGTATAATCTTTTTTACTCCTTTGCATTAACAAACATACGCCAAACGACTTGTGCAGTAGTAGTCAGTCAGTAATCCGGATCCACTGTAACAATAACCTTTCCTCTCATCGTCAGCTTTTATCTATACAAGTCGATAGACATTTCTTCAAGGAATCATCAAAACAACGATCTACTACAAAAGTGGTAAAAAGTCATCCATTTGGATTTTTTTGAACTCGGAAGAACTCGAACAACTTTTTTGTGTCATCGCATTGTCTTAAGTTCGTGATGAAGGATGGAGCACCAAATTTTTGACGCCGCTTCACATGGAAAACTTACTTTAATTAAGGTAAATAGAAACATTTATGCAATTACAAAATTATATACATGGTTAACTTTCGTGCGAAAATTATGGTGTCATGTTATTACTTTCACGTTGTGTAAACTATCCCAACGCTATAACGCGTTACATTTAAAACTGGAAAGTGAACATGCTTTCATTTTGATCATTTTCCATTCATTTTCGCTTGCGACAGTTGAAATATACTTCAATGAACTTGTAACATCTTGCCCTATTAGCATTGAATTTTGAATTGCATAATTAAATGTATCACGTATGTCATTTAATTTTAGGTTCAACGCAAATTCTAGTTTCATTAGTCGATACATTGGTCATGAATTCTATGAAATGGCACAATGAAACTGGTTGAGCTGGTCATAATTTAACATAAGGTTAGGTTAAGACATTAATCAAGAAAATAGCATAGGTCAGGGCCGTATGTGTGTTTATATGATCAGAATTAACTGTCTCATTTGTGTCTCGCTTCATTCATATAGCATTGTTTAACAACTTTATAGAGGTTCGGTACATAATATTTTCGATAAGCGAACCCGACAGGATGCTGATATCGAAGTTTTGATGGAATGCACTTTTAACATTATCGATTTAAAACATTTAAAACGCACTTTTATTCCTACTTTTGGGCGTAAAAATGCAGTCAATGCAGTGGGCTTCTTACTTTATTTATGAGGTTAGTAGTTGGATTGGATTGCATCTTTTATTGCTAATTCTTTACATAGAATCACATAATCAAACATTAATAACACGAGTTAATGGTTAATTAAATGTCAGAATGCTCATAACGCCAAATACCTCAAGTCGATGCATAAAAAATATTAATTTGCTATTTTACAAAATTATTAGGTATTTTTTGTGTATTCTTTTCTTAAATACCAAAATCTGCACTTTACAGCAAAACGTAATGATGATGAATGATCATCACACGGATTATGATTTAAATGATATGTTGCCGTTTTAGATTAGTGAATAGTCAGGGACGCATAAAATCACAACAACCAAAATTATTATCATTATCAACACCATTATGATTGAATGATCATCCTATGAGCGACGTGCATTAGTATATTACATAGACAATAAATGTTTACAATTAGAAGTTGAAGTTGTTTAGTAGAGAATTAAAGTGTGCCGTTTACTGTGTTCATTTAATGTTAACACTTGCTGCAATTAGCACAACTATACTTTGACTGTGACATGGCATAACCTTGATTATCTTTTAGGGAAGGGGGAAGGATCTTTCACGAATGAATGAAAGTACAACTGCTCAGCATATACAATGCAATGCAAGTGATAATTAAATGACTACCTGTCTGCTTTGGTTGTCGACATTAAAGTTCATAATATCTTGATTTGTTTTCTCATTAAATCCTTTTTTACAGCATGCGTATTTGTTGTTTATCTATAATATCAGTATTATCATGTATTAATGGCTGTGATTAGATAGGAAAATTTACATATTCAATATTGTGCAATCGCCTAAAAATGAGGATGCAAGTTACGCTTAGGTGCATTTTATAATCACTGATATCTACCCAAGTTTCTAGTATAGTAAATTAAAACATATTAATCTTATCGTTAATTAGATCAGCCTTTCAGACAAGTTGTCATTATTGGTGTTTATGAGTATTATGCGTATAAAATATAATTACCAAAATACTTTTGCTAAATAAAAAAATAATGACAAAGATTATTTTTCCATACAATACATACCCTAATATAGCCAATGTGTAGATGATTCCTCTCTAATTGTTTCTTCGAAAATCAATCTGGACAATCCAGATTTCAAGTTTGGAATGCAGTGTATATTGTATATACTTAAAATATACACCACGAATGATCATGATGATTGATTTCGTTGTTGAAATGTTGAAAACCACCTAATTTTATACAACCACCTGTTATTCTTAGCATGTACAATGTACAATAGTATTACTACATTACGTACGACATTAGGTATTGTGTGTGAGGTATTATGCTGGAATTAATTAATCAGAATTAATGTATTTTTAATTGTCGTACTTTCTTGCTCTCGTAAACCGGAGTTAATTAATTTTTTTCTGTAGTCTTTTAACCTATCATAACCTAATTCATCTCATGGTAGCCCTATTAAGCAGAAAATTAGTTTAGACTTCGAGTACATATTCATTCGTTCTTGGAGAGGGGGAAGTGTAAGCTCCCATCTAAAACAAACATTCGTCCTACTCAACTCCATGCTGTGACCTATTTTGTTCGTATCTAAAATGTAAAATGTCAAACATTTTGCTGCATATTTATGCATAGTATAGATGATAGATAGGGGATGATACAGAGACGATAGACAAGGGCTATTCACCACACAGTATCAATAACTTTTCCATCTATCTTTAACTTTCACTAATTCACTGTCGCTTTCTCACCTAGGCTTGTTGATGTTTACAGTTTTTAAAGCGTCAGCGTTGGTAGAGTTGTCTAGTAAATAATGTTGAATGTGTATGACCTAGTTCAGTGAAATTGCGTTTATGCAATAAAAAAGTCAAGCAAAATCATAAATAATACTTTTCAGTAAATCTACTAAAATCTACGACATCATTATTTAAATATGAACGAAAGTGACAGATTTATTTTGGGTTTCAAGCTGCAAAAATTATAACAGTCTATATTTGTTTTTTGTTTTTAATAGAACGCTTTGGAACATCGACCAAGGGAGGAACGAATTCAACTTTTGTCTAGCAAAACTGCAGGGGCAACTCCTTTAATTGCAGCGTGTCGTAATGGGCATTACGATGTTGCTGAATACCTTATTAAAAGTTGTGGAGCTGATGTGGAATTAGCGGGATCAGGTAATTTTTATTTTAGGGATAAAGTTATTCCGCATGAACAGAGGTCAGTCCAAGGAGTTTTGTTTATTTGGGGTATCAGTGTGAACATTCATGCTAGTCAAATATCGAAATCTAAAACTCTGATGTTGATTTCCTCACTTGACACTTTGAAACAAGTCATTTGGTGACCACGCAATTTCTCATAATGCCCTATTCATAACTGCATTCATTCAACAAACCAATTGCATGTTTAAAAAGGACAGATGAATGATTTAGATCTGCAAATTCGAAATTTAATTAAAATAAGCGCATCTTCTATTGCATTTAAATCGGTATTATAGTGTGGTATTCGGGATTTTGTGGATTAAGATCATGACAGCGGAGTGTCAATGTTGAACCGAATACATTCTTTGGGTCCATTTGGACTCGACGCCAATTTCTAAGCTATTTAAAAAAAGCTTGTTAAATATGATTTATTCTTAGTAAACACGTTCAAGGACCATTCACCTTTCTTGTACGCAGTTCTCTCAAACCTCAAGTGCATACCATACCAATACCACCTTCAAGCTTCTTGTTATAAAGATAAATTCCATAAAAAATAAAATGACACCGACGCCTTGCTCATTGGAGTATTATAGGTTATAAATAAATTGTAGATGAAGATGATTAAAATACAAATACGCTTGCTACTTAAGACTAAAAAAAATGTTTATAGTAGTAGTACAAAAGTCAACTAATGGCTCTTCTCAGACTCTTCTGTCAGCTTGCCCGAACAAACTTTTACCCCAGTCTAGTTTCCTTTAATAAGATGATCTCAAGTGAGCATAAAATGTCAGTGTGTCAGTTGGGAAAATTTGAGATCTAGCTTAAGTTTGCGGAAATTGTCGCTATATGACATAGATCACACTTTATTCACTTCAAATGTTTGGATCTTATGTTGTTTACATACATATATGTATGATGATGATTTTTTATTCGCTTAAATTGATTGTCATTTTTGTCATGCTTATCATATTCATAATATTTTCCCAAACGTATTTGATTGGGACTAACTTGAGAAATCCGGTCGTTACAATACAAACAAACAGCGTTTTTTGAAAAATTGAATAAGATCATCCCACGCATGCCAAAAACAAGCTGATGAAATGTACGAAGTATTAAAAAAAACATGTTTAATAGTTAAATTTTAGGTGTGAGAGCTGCAGCAGTTATTTCAGCAATATTAGAGCTTAAACAATTTTGCTGTTTTTACTCTAAGTTTATGGCTAACATTACATGTTCCCATTCCCATTATCGTTGTTCCTCTGGCTTTTAGTTCAACAATCATGTGCACAATTGCACATTTGCATTAAATTACGGTTCACCCTTTTACGCACACGATTCACGATCCTCCTTGAGAAAACTGTTGATGAATGTTAATGCGTATAATGTATCGTGTATTTAGGCAAAAATCATGTCATTCATCAATGAAGTGCTAAATTTAGCGTTGAACTGGCTGTGCAAATTTCCATTTCCTCAAGTCCAATGGCTAGCGACATTACATGGTCATTTCATTTGACTATCTGTTTACCTCAATACACAATATAGATAGATCCATTTCTTAGGATTTACTGAGAAGTTAAACAAGTCAATGCAACACGAAATAACTATTTTCTAGTTTCTTGAGAATCAGTACAGTCATTCGTTGTCTATTTTTATTCAGTAAACCCCTCACGAATTAAAGAAACTAGCGCTTGTGCTCGTATTCTTATTTTGCATTAAACTCCAAAATAAGGTAGGCCCATGTTATCGTAATTGTAGACTCATTGAATTCAAATTACTTTGCTGCTGAAGAGTGCATTGTCACTTTGTCACATGAATTTTTGTTACTTAATGTGCAAAACGAAGTTGTTCCCCCTAACATAATTATAATGACTTTGACATATTTTCATTTCCGCTTGCTTACTGCATCAGCAGAGCTTCACGGTTGTGCAATGCTATCATGAAAAATAATATTTTACTTTTATCAATTTTTTAACCAATTTCGAATGCAGCATCATCATATACAGATAAAATAGTATTCAAATTAGAATTGTTATGCTGTAATTACACACAGATCTACTGCATATAATAGTCATCTTCTAGCTATGTATTTACATTGTTGACACATTAGCTGAGCAATCTTGGAAAAAGTTGTTTATCGTTATCTATCATCCACCATTGACTGGCAATGAATATCATAATTTAAGTTCACTGCCCAATATGACTCACGGTACAATGTATGTATAAATTATTGTATTACAATTACATTATATCATTAAATTGAATATTGAGTACTGAAGTTTGATTGTTGACCATGCAAGTTCATGGGAGTTGATTACCACATACCATTTGTTGTTTTTTGCAAAGACGATAGACTGTTATGTTATGAGCATGAATGCGTGGGGCGGATCAATAAAAATGAACGGATCGAAGTATAGTTTTAATTTTTCAATTGTGCTACTTAGCATGCCACAACTACTTGGACTTGCCATCTTTCATCGAGTTAAATAATTTGTTCTAGATCTTTTAGCATTTTAAAGTATATAATTGAGGATTGTATGTTTGTGGTAAATTTACAGTTGTTTTTGATGGAGAAACAATCGAAGGAGTCCCTCCACTGTGGTGTGCCGCAGCGGCTGGGCATTTAAATGTTGTGAAACTTTTGGTACAAAATAATGCAAATGTCAACTCAACGACAAAGACAAATTCAACACCTCTTCGAGCCGCTTGCTTTGATGGCCATCTGGATATTGTACAGTATTTAATCAACAGTGGGGCAGGTAATGTATTGAAAGTTGACCATAATATTGGTGAACTAAAAAACAAGTTCATATATTTGCTTTACAATAACTTGTTACACAAAGTTGTCAATGAGTACATGTTGAATAATAATTTTGTTTCAGATATGGAAGTAGCAAATAGGCATGGCCATACTTGTTTGATGATATCTTGCTACAAGAACCACTTTTTTATTGCCAAATACCTGATAGAGAAAGGAGCAAATATAAACCGGAAAAGCATTAAGGCCAATACTGCGTTACACGATTGTGCGGAATCGGGAGCGTTATCTATCATGAAGTTACTCCTTGCGAAAGGAGCCAAATTTGATGTTGACTCGTATGGAATGACACCCCTGATGGCAGCCGCTGTTGCAGGACATGCGAGTATTGTTGAGTATATTTTAACTGTCCCGAGTTTAGTTGCATTAAAAGACAAAATAGATGCTCTAGAACTTCTTGGAGCAACTTTTGTCGATAATAAGAAAGATATGCTTGGTGCCCATCGTTTTTGGAAACGAGCTTTAGACCTAAGGTGAATAACAACTTTCTTATTCATTTCGCGTTTCATGGTTTTCCGAATGGTAAATATAATCTTTAAAAAATTGGCATCAATTTGATAATACACATTTTTAGGTATCGTTGTGGCCAACTTATGTTCCCTAAACCGGAAAAGGCGTCCCCAGTTTACGAAGGAAGGAGGGAAGTAGATAAGTATGAAGAATTAGACGAACTGATATCTGATCCTGACGAAATGAGGATGCAGGTTAGCAGTGTTTTAAATCCATCAATTGCTAACAAGTGCATATGTTCATATGTCCAATTTCTTTCAAGTTTTAATTAAATTACATATATCATTTTTTCCAACCAGTCGTTGATGATACGAGAAAGAGTTCTTGGGCCAGCCCATCCCGACACTTCCTACTATATCCGGTATAGAGGTGCTGTATATGCGGATGCCGGCCAGTTTGATAGATGTATAGCTTTGTGGATGTACGCGTTAAATATGCAACAGGTAAAGCTAAAAGCGGAAGTGAAAACATGTAGATAAACTTCAAGTGGGATGATTGCGATAACTAATGCTATGCGATGATTGTAATGTGCAAGCTCTTGGGACTACTCTACATGAAAAGTTTCTGTAAATAAAACTGTCCGACTACGCCATATTTTGTGTTTTTAGCCAACAATAACCTCGGTAGCCGATTTGTCAACTTGCCATGATATATTTTGGTTTTAAAAATATACAAATCAGTAGTAAACATTAGTAGAGTACAGAGAACTTACACATAGCAAAAAAAACGTTACGAGTTCGCATTTTGGCATTCCCGTTGTCTTGTCTTTCAAGTTTTCAACGTCAACTTGATATCATTCATACGATTTAAAGGTGTCGAGCTAGTCGATAAGTACAATAACTTTTGCATAAATATTTTCAGAGAATGCTTGAGCCGTTGAGTCCATTAACCCAAGGATCATTTCTCTCGTTCGCCGAGTTGTTTTGGTTCATGATGGGGGATAAGAAAAACACTTTTTATCCCATGCCAGCACTAAAATTTGATGATGCATATGTGATTTTCTGGAAGGCTGTCCGTGAAGTAAGTTATTGAACATCATCATCAGTGCTAACTAATTTAGTCATTGGATGTGATGATAAATACGTGGGTCATTCATCCCATCCTACGTGTATTTCTATCATGGAGTTTTATGTTGGTTATTAAAAACAAATTTATTCGCCAATTTTTTTGCAGATTGAAGTATCTATGAAGCACGCAGATAAAGTTGGTGGAAAGAATCGAGATTCAGTGTCTTTTCATCGTCTTTTAGTCATTAGCTTGCAAATTTTGACAGTCCTCTTATCATTAAAGAAAGCTGAAAAAGAAGAATTTAAATTTCGTAAGGTAAGGAATCTAGATGAAATATTTTGCCAATGAATCCTATCAAATTTTTTACATGCTACGTCAAGTATTTTGCTTGCGAATTTAACCTTTTCAAAATGATTGTATGTATTTGTTTTATCATTGTAGACTGCATATGATTTAGTCAAAGTCAATCCAAGAGGAACAGGAGGTTTCAGTTTGCTTCACATTGCATCATCGCAAAATTCAAGTGTTGGTAGATTTTCGATGAAGATTTTTCCTTCTCCCAAAGTAAGTGCACTGTACTCTTAACGCCATGAGAAATTAAGTAAATGTATGTACTATCCATGTGATGAATATTTACGTGTTGATGTTAAAGAATGGATTAGTAAGCTGCTGTCATTTGTACGCTTCTGTTATGTTTTTCTTCCCGATTTTCCGAAACACATGCATGCATTTAAGATATTTGCAAAAATGACGCCTCAGACGATATAATTATCAGAAAGAACAAAGGAATTTTTGTTGGTGTTTTTTGCGTTGTTTCTTGTTCTCTTTACATTTTGCAGCTACGTAGTAGTATTTAAGTACATTTACGTTTTAGCGTTTTAACCAAGATAATGGTTAATGGCTAAATAGCTTAGACCATTGATCAGATGATATGCTATTGTATTTGCAAAAAAAAATGTTTATTGGATGAGAGAAAGGATAAATATAACCTCAGCAGGCAAACAAGTAGGAAAGCCCCATGAAACAATTTGGCAAATGTTCAGGGATTCAGAGAAAGGAAGTCAGTTAAACACACAGACGAGTTGGATCCTTCCCATAGACATGACATACATAATGCTGGAAGTGGAATGGAAGCAAAGCCGTGAATTGTGATCTCTGATCACACATGCATAGTCAATGTGTTGTGTTTTCGACGGGTTTGTTGATACACAATCCAAGCTAGTTTGTTTGCATAACACAGGTTTAGCACCTGTAACACTAATCTGCCTAAATATCCGGAAGTGAATTTGAACCGTGTAGTGAAATATGTTTTAAAAAATACAGTTTTTCTTCATATACCATAATGACCCAGCTGGGGTGCATGTGTATCATATTAGTAAAGCCAAAGCAGTCAAAAAATATAATACGTGGTTCATGAACCGTCAAATTAAATTACTTCTTGTCATGCACTTTCCGCTTTGTATACATTATGAATGCACGTTTCCAACAAATTAAACCAAGTGCCACCGCAGCTGTATGAATTTCGTTAAATGTCGTATCCCTAATTTAAAATCAATTATGAGGACTTTAGTACACAATTTGTGTTCCAGTTATAAAACATCAGCGTATAATTTGACAGTTTTCAGTTATGCTTTATGCTAAAGAAACGACTCATTTTTATTTCAGACTGTCGAGTTTTTGGTAAGCGTGGGGGCGGATGTGAATGCCCGGGATGACGAGGGCAATACACCACTTCATGTTGCTGCTGACCCTAAATCCTGTTCGGTGGAAATGGTTCAAACCCTTCTCAGTCATGGTGCTCACTTAGATCAACGGAACAATGCGAACAAAACTTTTGAGGAATTAGCAAAAGTAAAACTATCCACCTTGGTTGACCCCATGCCACATACAAGCTTGAAATGCCTTGCAGCTCAGATAGTATCCCGGCACAAAGTAAATTACCACGGACTGGTACCTGCCACATTGGAATCATTTATCCAGCTTCACTAAATATGTCATCAGTAGAGACACGGAAAGAGGGATCGTGTTATGATATGACCTACTACAACGCTTGAAACTACATAAGACTTGACCTATGTAATAACTTTATGTATGAATTTCTGTTGTCGTATATCAAGTAGAGTCCTAATAGAATACCAGTATGTATGTAAACAATTTACTGCAGCTTTGGTAAACTTTTTTTTGTTGAGTGAGTCATGGCTATTCAATGTAATATAAGGTCACTATAAACTGATACTATAGTGCACAATACGTATTCAAATCTAGCAAGGAGTAAAAGTATTTTATACGTTTTTGACTTAACGCCTTCCTTAGATTCTTTTTAAGTATGGTTATAGTTATGATCATGCAACTTCAATTAATACTGTTATTATTACTATAAATTAGATAGCCCTTCCTATTTGTTCTTTTTTATGTACGTTTTACCTTGTAATATGAATAATTATAAAATACTTCTGGATACAATAATGAAAGCCATGCCATATATATTATTATATTATCAATCATGAACACTGTCATGGCCCATATATACATATTACATTGTTTAAATATATTCCTGTATACAATATTATAGAATATCAACTCCCATAGTCAATCATGAGCGAGTTTTACATTAAAATTTACGTAATGTTCTCAATTTTTAATAAACCGCACCGCAGGTCGATTAATTATATTACTGTATATTTGTAGAGTGAGATGAATAGAAACTTGTACTATTGTAATATCTTTTACCTATAACCTAACAATCAATGATGAATCATGCTTTACTTTGTTGTGTAGGTGTTACAACTATTATTGAAGTAGACATGTATGTATTTTTGGATAGAAGCTAACAAAGCATCTCACAGAACTGAAGCCTTTTAATTAATGTGATTCATGTGAATTTAGCAGCTATGTAGAGCCATTGTTGTTAATTAATCTTACTAGAATTTTAATTGTTATTTTGGTTGAGAAATTGAAATTGCGCATTTGCGAATGTACCTTTTTGTGTGTACTTTGCTTCTTCATCAAAAGAAAACTGTCGTAACAAATGTTTTAAACAAAAACTTGAACCATACTGTGGTGTTAGAAGTCATTAAATCGTGATATAAAACTGCGACATATGCATCATAATATGGGTATTAAATTTTTCTGAATTGTAATTTCGTAGGTGTGTATGTACATACGACCAATTTAAAAAGTTCTAATATTTGGGTATCTGAAATCCATGATAAGGAGAAACTTTCAACCCGTAGAAAAAGGTAGCGTGAACCTTGTTAGTTAACCATAAATACTGAAATCCTTATGGTCAGTTAATCCAAGAAAATTAAAAAATATGAATCTTGCAGTATATTTCCTCGAAAAAGTCCCTATTTTCCTTTAGCTCATGCAGTTGTGGGATAAAATTCAATATAAAGAAATGTTACTCAGAAGCAAGCACAGGTTAGTTGTAATTAAGAATGATTATTTTTGTTGTGAATTTCGGGCAACGCATGTGATAAATTTAAAATGGAAGTGAAGGTATGGTTAAGGTAAGGAATGACGTAACGAGCATTATCAATGTTTAGTAAAAATTTCATAAAAACACTGCAATAAAAATATACATATACACGTTATAAAGATCATGATTGTACCAAGTTTTATTGTCATATTCGTTTCTGCCAAAAATCATAAATTATTTTTGTGAGCATTTCTTTTTCATCATCTTTTGCAAATGCGTAACGAACTGCTTCCAGACACAAATCGCGCACTTGCTGCAAACCCAGTGGGACTACACTCAATAGTTTCCTGAATTCAATACTTAGGGATGTCTTGAATACTCCGCAGTCATCCGTCTGAAACAAAGTGCAACGATAAATACGTAAAAACAAACCCCTTGATGCGCAATTTAATTAATAGTATTGCGTGACAAATCAATTTTACATACGCAAATAATAAATGGCACAGCCTCCATGTGGCATATCTTTACCACGTGCGTATCCACTGAAGTTGCAACTCCGCTTACAAGATTTGATGATATGCAACATTCTGCTCGTAAAAATGTTTTTGTTTTAAATAAGGACTTCAAATAACTCTATTTATAGCATACGCTATGGAACATTTAAAAATGCCTCAATGCCAATCTTACCTATAGGTATTTTCTTTTCCTTCGTTAGTTCCCAAAGCTCATTGGTTCCTCCATACATTGGATGTAGGTACTGACCATGTCCAACTCGCTCTGGTCCGAATCGCATAAATGCAAGGCCTTCATGAGGATTCACGATCTATTACATAATTGAAAGCATGCTTAAAACTACATAAAATCGCAATTTATCTTTTCAGAAATAACTCGAATATTAGTAATCATATAATCTACTTCAGGCAGGTGGCAACTGATTTTCAGTCCTTTATTTCTAGCCTCTTGCATTACTCGAACAATCCAACTAGCGTCTCCAAGTCGTGGATCGCCACTAATATCGATTCCCACCATAATATCTGGATATTTCGTTTGAATGGTAGTTGTCAATTGTACCGTCTCTAAACTTTCTTCCTCGCCATTTTTTCGATCAATGCTAATCAAAAGTTTCACGGAAATAGGGAAGTACTGTTGACAGTCCCTTTTATTTTCAGAATAAGGGAAAACTTAGCTAACAATTTGTGGAAATGTCAAAAAAAGTGGAACAAAGGAATTTCGGAACTTACTTTATTGCTTTCACGACTGCTTCTACATAACATAACTTCGATGGAATGTCATGAATTTTTTTGGGGCTTGTTCTAATCTCTAAATAGATTACATTATCCTGTGAGAATTCCGCAATAACATTTGCTGTGGCCACATATAATATCCTCAGTGTCCGTATTACATCATGGATTTTTGCAAAAGCAACCCAGCACCTGTCGTCGTCGTGTTGTGAGAGTTAATTGACACGGTGCATGAAATTTTGATGAACAGAAGACAAACAAAAATGTGTTGAAAATGTATTCAGGAAAGTTGACATTAAACAGTTAGTTGATTTTCATTTAGAAATTTATTAACTCTTTTAAGCTTGTTGCCTGACTGGACTCTTTGCTAATTGAGGATTTTGCTTCCTTAGTCAGAGGTTCCATCAAAATTCCTTCCGAATCCAAGAGTGGAAAACCATCACCAGCTTTGGTGTTTGCATCGCCTGTGTTTTACAGATATGCCATGTTGAGAACACACAAAAAGTTTAAGAGACAACAAGAAATTGGAACAAGTAATTTGGGAAGTTTTAAAGGAATTGAACAACTGTCTTACGTTCCCCAAAATCTTTAAGATGTTTCAACAACCTGTCACTTATAGACCCATTCAAGTGTGCATGCAGTTCCTGAAAAAGTATATTGTACATCAGGCCTTTCATTTTAAATTCTTAGAGTTACAGTGCATAATATATTGATCGAAACTACAGACCAAACAATACAACAGCGACAACGTTAATCCTTGTGAAAAAATCTAAAATAGTTTATTTGACTTCCATGCAAATAATTGTCTGTTAGCTGGAAGTTGGAAAGCGTAGCGTTGTAGTACAGTCTTACCACTTTCGGCATGCATGTAAGTAGATCTTCAATTGATTCCATGTTCATTACTCGTATAGATTTGAACTGACTGCAACTGTACTGTCTATATCAACAAAAAATCACTTGTACTTTCTCCGAACTAATAACCTATGTGTTGTTAGCACAAAAATGTGTGATTCATGTATAACTAAGTTTACAGTTAAATTCTAGATTATTATTATTACTGCTGCTTGTACACTTTGATTTGATAGATTGTATGTATTGCATATTTTGATTTCATCTGTTTGGTGAACTATACAAGTCGTACGAGAAGTTGTTCTGCACTGTCAAGTCAATGTGCACTATACGACTATCATGGAAAATAATGCAAAACGTGGCTAGTAAGAAAAGAAGTAAGAACCAAGCTGATGTAATCAATGCAATGCCATGTAACATGTAGATGTAATACATCAAATACATGAAGAATACTAGATGTTTCAGGGGCAGAGATATAACTTTATTCCCAATTCCCATGTACGCTTAACAAATTCGTTGCTTGTTGATATTAATATTTTAAGAGATATAACTAAACTGACAGTATGAATTGCTGCATGTCATGCTATAATATGTATGTATAAATTTCGTTTTTATTTCATGGCCTAGAAGATGTGTTCTTATTTTTATAGATGATGGTAGATTGCAGACGTTACGCTAGGCACATTATTTTGCGTGTAGGTTATTATATAGATGAAATGGATAAAATACATTGTGCACAACATCGTCATGAGTTTTCATTTTATATTTAGGTAAATACATCCATCGAATTTACACGGTTATGACATAATTAATTTGATTGATACAAATACAGCAATGAGTATTATTTTACTACCTCTGACTAAATTTGATTCACGATCAATCAGTACTTTGAAGCTGTATAAGACATGATATAACATGCCTGAATAATGCCTAGAACGTTATCGGTTATCACATAGTTTTCGTTAAGTAATTTATACAGCATTTTTGCACCATTACAGAGAAACGGTGATGAACATTACGTACATAGACGAAAATAGTAAGACCGAAAATTCCCACTTACAAGTTCTATGATGGTAATGTTGTAAATAGCAATGGATAAGATTGGATACCTGCAACTAAAAGACAGCTAACAGCTCTGCTTTGTCCTTTAGTTTTAGTACAGCATTTTACAACTTAAAATGCTGTTTTAAATAACCGAAGACTGAACTTCGATTTATCTAAAATCTATAATTATTTTAATTCCTGCACTCAACCAAAAGGCCAAGGAAAATGGTAAATGATCCCACAAATCCACTTTCATAACCTCGAACGAAGTCAAAATTGCAAGTTGTAACCAACAAACAATCTTGACGAAAGCATTAATTTGAAGTATCACTCTGCCCCAAATCAATCATAAACGTAACATCAACGAGAAGAATGTAAAATTCTGGTATGTAACTACCGTTTGCGGTGAAAGATGTGGTGTATATGAACGTATATGTAT
>JAQFZH010002463.1:0-16500 GCA_034695485.1 Entomobrya nivalis | reverse complement strand
AGTCCAGAAGTACGTAATGTTGAATAAAAATCAATATTAGTGGATGAAAGTAGGAGAAATTTAGAACAAATATCGAATCCAACCAATAAGAACTTATAACATGGACATGTCTAATTGGACTGGCATGGAACAACTCAGCCGAATGCTAGAGACCAAAATGAGAAAAAATAAAGCGTATTTTACATCTTAGCTAAATATACTACAGTACTTTTACGTGGCATATTGAAAATCGCTCACAATAAAACCTACGTACTTAGCTTTGGATAAAAATCAATAGTAGCTGTTTAAATGGAGGAGAAATTAATGACAAAAATTTAATGGAAGTAATTATCGGGCGCGTGGCTCTAAAATGTTAAGCGTTTACTTTTGAGCTTTAAGCATTGAATGTTTTTTGGTATAAAGGAGAAAGCATGCATGTATTTGTCATGTATTTGTGATGAATGATATTAAGTTACTTGTACAGGTTAGCTGAAATATAATATATGTCCTAGAAATATTTAAAATCTATTCACGTTTCTTTATTTACATTGTAATACTACAAATATTTTCCTTTCCGAAGCATTACACAAGTTGTTGTATCAAAATAAAAGCTGAATTCTTTAACACATTATACATGCGTAAAACAATTCAGTTTTATTCCATTTAATTATTCAAAACGATAAAAATATTTTTGATGCGAGGAACTGTTGTTTTAGGTCGTTGCTTCGCCTTGTCAATAAAATCTTGTAATAATATATAGGGAAAAACCAATGGGCTTTTCGGGAAAAGCTCTATAAAATGTAAAACAGACCTTTTGTAACAGTGATCATAGCGAGACAATCGATCATGTAACTTAAACGATACAACGCATGTTAATCATTGACATGGATGCTGCCATTTAATTACGAGTTTTCTTAATAGGTTGAATAACGTGTTTGAGCTCGATTTCTGCCCTTTAGAGGTCACCTTGAAGTAATGTTCAGTAATCTAATACACGAGAGCTTTCTATTCCGCTGTTCAATTGTACAATATGAATAAACTAAACACCTTCGAGCTTGACCTTGGGGTTTGGCTTAGGGGGTGGGAAATCAATAAAGCTCTTCACCATGGCTTCCTACATGGCATATTTGAACGAAATCGGTCAACGAAGTTGTGACTTATAGCGTTTACAGACATACAAGCACGATCAAATCAGTACATCGCTGTGCTTCGCTTTCAACCATGTAAGTAACAAAACCAAAATTTGATTAGGGCATCGAAGTGACCTTTCGGTTTAAAAAGTCAGGAAACTCACGGAAATATACACGTTTATTTGTATAATGTTTGAGCTCAACCTGCCTACATATTAACTTATGTTACAAAACAGCCCGGTAATTTTCCACTTAATTATTATCCAACACAAGAAAAGTACAGTTGGTGTCAGACGGTCAATAAAATTCTGTATTTTGCTATCATTAGCTAGGAAAACTGTTCGAAAAGCGCTGTTACATAAAACATTACATACAAATTTACTTTACGGAAAAAATCAAGGATTTATCCGAAATTTTAAATGAAACCTGATCAAATAAAACCAATCCTGACACATTGAATTACATTACACATAATCATGTAAATACCAGAGACACATGGCTATACTCGCAAATGTCCGGAGACATCCGCTTGTTATTACTAACCTTTAAAACTCATAATTAAAATAAGCCATCATAGAATTTCCGTGGTTGTCAACCGACCATTTTCCTAACAGCTGTGCTTCATCCGGAATATTTATGCACGAGCACACATTTTCGTACCTCTCATGCTTTGAAATGCTTTGTTTGGGTAATTATCCGTGATGTCTACATTTAATTGGTAGTCCCTCATTCTCGCTACAGCTGTGCTGTTGAAAGATTTTGTAGACCATTTCGATTTTGTAGTGATGAAAATTGCATTTTGTTTGACTGACTGTGACTGTTTTTATCCATTCACGAAAATATGTGAACACGTATGTTTGCATAGACTGAATAACAAGGGAAGGTATGTACTTCCTTCCGCTCGTCTTCCACTGTGGATAGACCTGGCTCAAGGAAGGAATTTTGCATAATCAACTGTGAACCCTGGTCAAACCTGTCAGTTTATTTCCAGGATATCTTTTAAAAACTGTCTTCGGTCTTTACCAAGGTCTGTCCATTCCCATGAAAGGAGAAGCTAGAATTACTGTACATGTTATACCTGTCAGGGTACTATGGATTACGATCGCCAATGAATGACACAAGGTAAAATTTCTGCTTTTATATTAACAGTACTTGATTTTCTTTACCCTGGTAGGTAATTTGTTACTAGTTTTCACACAAAAGAGTCGTTAAGTATCTAGCAAAACCTCAATACATATTTTATTTGGCATTGTCTTTAATGACGTCAAGAGAAACAAAATATCCGTCTTTGCACAAATCACAATGATTTTGTGCACAAAGTTAAATTTTCAAGCTGTGCACACGACTGTCAAAATGGAATTTACGCTTAAGTAAATAGTGCTTATTGGCTTGCGCTGTATAATTTTTGACAATGTCATGGTAATTATGGACTTCTTGTAAACACACTTTGGCATACTATCCAACAATAAAGAGAAAATGCGCAATAGCTTCGAGAATTCCGTGGTTAAGTCTTACATACATGTCCAATACGAACAGTTAACACGTAAGGAGCTTATTCTGCAGTCGATTTATATTATGTTAAGACTAATCATATACATGAACTGAAGCAGTGGTTTAAGTAGATTTTATTATGAAGTATTTTTACATTCCATTACCGTAGAGTTGAACATATTGCTTTCATGGCAAAGTGTTCAGTGGTTTGAAAAAAACATTTGAAGAATTTGTGGTTTGTACTTAATATACTATTAGTGGAAATGATGTAAATGATGATTGGAAATGATAGCAGCACACATGTTGTCCTACTTCTTAACTAAAATTACCGAAAATAATCCATATTAAACCATTACAATTGCACGTGTCGTGCTCTTATGTCGCCGTAAAAGCCGCACGTGACGTGCTCTTATGTCGCTATAAAAACTAAAGAACGCCCTATTTTAATATATTTGTAATAGGACATATAATATACCAAATATTGCAGGTAGAAGTATTGCTACTTTTAGCGGCAGTATAGTTCGATAAAGTGTATTGATTTTGACAATATATTCTATGTCCATTAAAAAGTCCACTTAATTAATTTGTGGTACATAAACTTTGAGTCAAAACCTAGGAACAATATGGGAAATGGTCATATTTCACAATTGACTGAAGATGTTTTTTACATTTTGAGCAAATAATAACGTTTGCAGGACGTATTGATGCTATACCAGAACATGAAACAGTTATTGCTATAAGGCCGTAGCGGTTACGTCTTATATTTTAGTCTGAGTCAAAAAAATGAAGGAATGAATTTTTTTGATTGTTTTTCTCAAAAAAAAATTATGTATTTGGTGGGATCGAAATGGACACCAAGATTATGTTTTAGACGCTAATTTAAAAATGCTATGCATCATGAAAATCCGTCGATGGAGACAGGATCAACAAAATGTGCAATCCTCATGAAAACTAGCGCCAGCTTTACGAAAATGTGCCGTACAACCAAAATTTGAATTTTTCTAGTAAAATCGATTGCGTAAACGGATTCTACAGTAAATTTTGAATATAACTGCTACTATGTAGAAGAATCCTTCATTATCGCATTCACAAAATACACTTTGATGTAAACAAAGTCGTATTGCCTTTTCGTTTAAAAAAAACTGTGCGTTTCCAATTTCAAGACTGCCTTGCTAAAAAACGATGTTCTATCTGTATTTTCAACTCTTATGTCATATTTATTGTAGAATCCAATTCTGAAATCAATTTTACTGGATTTGTTCGGTACATTTTCCTCCAGCTGGCTCTGGTTTCCATGAGAATTGTAGATTTTGTAGGTCCTGTCTACATCAACGGATTTTCATGATGCCTAGTATTTTTAAATAAACCTCTAAAACTTAGTCTTGGTGTACATCCCGATAATACAAAATAGAAAATTTATTTTTGAGAAGCACGATCATAAAATTACATTTTGACCAAGTCGAAAATATCACCGCTTTGGTGTACCTTCTAGCAGAAAATAATCCATGTTCTATTATTGCATCAATACATCCTCCAAACATGAGTATTTGGTCCAAATATAAAAAAAAATATCGGCAGTCAATTCTGAAGTATGAACATTTCTCTCCTCATTGTTCTTAGGTTATGACTCAGAGTTTACATAGCACTATATAACACACTCGTGGTCAATACAAGTAGCGTGAAAATTAATTACAAACTCTTTTAGGGCAAATAAAAAACACTCGCCACATATCCCAACAAACAAGTGCTGGTTTCCTCGAACGAAGAGTATACAAGCTGTATGCGAAGTCCCCGTACAATAAAACAATTCAAACTGATCAAAATATTTTTCTAAACTGGCTTTAGTGTTCCTTCCAAAGATTATACACTGGCAAAACAAGTGAAAGCAATAGTTAGCTTCATTAAGATAAATGCTGTGCACTGTTAAGCAGTTCAACTTGACGAAAAATTACAATACAAGCTCCAGAAAAATGTATTATATATTCTAACAACACATTATAAACTTTCTGAAACATTTCTTATCTTACTTTAAGCAATACAGTATAGACGTTTTACTCAAATAAGTAATAAAACAACACAGCTTTTAATACAATATAGGCTTCATAAAATAAGAGTTTATTTGAAAGTTTTTAAACAGACAAAATTTTATTGAACTTGGAAACTATAGCTACAGTCTGGGACTTAAATAACTATAGTTAAAACTAAACTCGGTATAATCAATATCTTACCCACAAAATAAAATAGATTTTTCTTAGGTATTAAATTAGAAGCTGATGAAGGATTTTAGTTTATAGATCTAAAATATATTGACTACTTCGTTATAAAAGCTGAACTATTAAATAGTGTATATCTTATATTCCGTAGAAAAATCTAACGCCACTTAAACTGTTTGAGGCAACTGTGAGAACTTAAAAACCCAAAAAATGTATACTTCAGGTTTACATATGTTGCTGCTAAGTTTGCTCATACTTATAGAAATAGTGAGACTATCCTTTGGTACAAAGATTAATTGCACTCTTACTACAAAGTTATTAAGTACAATATCTTTATCAGATTCGATTGCAAAGGAGTATTTAGAACGATATGGGGATTATCCAAATGTGGTTCCGGCTTTCAGAAACTACTTAATTGATATTGAATCCAAGCCTACTTTGCCAAAAGTGCATAAAACTGTGAAAAACTTGTACTCAGCTCTCCAACACTTTATAGACGACAAATGTCTTATTGTACTAAACAATTTTGAAGGTGCGGATTTGTATCCAACAATTGATTTTCCTTTGATTGTCAGACAATTTGACATAGCAATTGGTCGCTCTGAATATTTTGACTTCGATAAAAATAAAACAGCGATTGATACAAGGACACTTTGGGTGCCAAAATACATGATTTCTAAGCTGAATGGAAATTTTTCTACAGACAACGTAATAAGCGGATATTGTTCAATCATAAAATACCTGTATTCACTATGGCCAGTAGGTAAACAAAATAACGATTGTCAGGGCGCAAAATCTTTCATGTATAATTTGTTATCAAGGCCATGGAATTGCGAAATAAAAGTGGATTTATTTATGCCGGACGGTTTATTTCGTTTCGGGAAAAAAACGGAAAATTTCGATATTCTGGAAATGGAACACACTCGACCAAGACATTTGCCTGGTTTGAAGCAACCGGTGCACATATTAATTGACATGAAATCAGATCTACATGATTACGATTGGGTGTCATTAGCTTCATGGACTATAATACAGTACTTTGAAGATGACAATGATCCTGTCAATAATCAAGTATAAATATTTGGTCATTCTAGTTGCCGAAAATTTGCAAAAATCCAAACGTATTTTGAATGCACTATTGAAAAATTCAATATAATCTTTCCTTGTCCGAAATGTGCAAAATTTGTAAATATTTATCCTTTGAAGCTGGAGCAACTTTCATACCACTACATAAATATTTTAGACGATACTCAAAAGATCGTTAATTTTCCATCCGATACAACTTACATGCAACGTATACATGCAACTCGTTCGCTGCAAAAATACTTTTCGGATTACCTTGGCGGCAATTCTGAATTCATTAAATTTCCACTGAGGAGTCTACAAATGATAAATTTAAGATTTTCTAACGAATTGCAAATGCTTGGGTTTGGCTACGCATCTATATTTATGAGCTTCATGGGAAATGCAACCAAATATGCATCCGTGCAATATCAAGACCAAGATCTTGTACATTTTACGCGATACTTCAAAAGAGAAGCCATTTGAGAGGACTCACTTCGTCAGCTGTGGCTCTCGTGGAATTGAACGAAAATGAAAATGAAAATGCGAAGTTTATAGTCGACCGTGTTAACGCTGAGATAGCATTTGCGTTTGATCAGTTTATATCCGTTTTTGAATGGGAAGTTTGGGTTTTGATATTGGTCTTCATAACTTTGCTGTCTGTAATCATTGCTTCGCTGCACAAAAACGGTTTCAAATTTTTAGGAATACAAGTAGGCACTTTGAGCATTTTTAAAGTCTTGATCGAGCAAGGTAGCCCCTTTCCACAAAATTTTGACAAAAATACTAAAAGAAGATTGTTAATGAGTGGAACACTTCTCACAGCCTTTATAATTAGTAATTCGTTCAAAAGTGAGAACGTCTACAACATTGTTTTGCCAAGGAAACAGCGTTCGTATCATAATCTGGACGAACTGGTTGAGGACAACATCACATTGCATACCCGATACAAAAATGTGGATTATATGTTCTGGCCCGACGATATTTGTAATTACTATTTCTTTAAACAAGCAAAATTTTCGTTTGAGTTGTGTAAATATGGCTTTTATATTGGTTGTGAATCTGACCTTTATGGGTACGGAAAAGGTTTGGTTTCCGATCTTCAAAAACTTTATAATTACACTCAAAATAATCAGAGGGTACTACAAGCCCTCGTAGAACCTTTACTGATGTTAGAGGACTTGCTGAGAGTTGGTATCTTAAGTCAAAGTAATGCTAAAAGACTTGCACATGGAAGGACATTGCAGGACCTTTTTCTAGACAAACAAGAAGATTTGATAAGAAGCAGTTTATATCGTTGCAAAAAAACTGCCTGGATACTACCAAACTACTTAGCGCAAACAATGCACAGGTCTCTCAAACAATTAGGCAAACATTCCGATGTTAGCAGTAATGCGTACACTAATCCCACATTTCAGTTTACATATTTAGAATCATATGTACCATCTTCAATACTCAAACGATTTTCTTGGATGGCCACCAATGGTTTATATGAGTGGTGGCCCAAGTTTATTAATAGAACAGGCATCATTCTGGGTGGTGAACATATTAGCCCTCCAACACCCGACATGTCGGGAAACATTTTTGTCGTGTTTTGTCTTCTGGGTGGAGGATTATCACTTGCAATAACTTGCTGGGTGTTTGAAATGTGGAAACAAATTATATTTTACCATATATTTGTGTGTACGGTTTGTGTTACTAAACTAAAAAACATGATATTTAGGATTGTTGGTTTCAACGACCGATTTAACGGCAATGTCGTAATAATGGTAAAACAATATGCATAGAAAAACAACGTCTAAATGTGTTGCATGGCTTGCTAGTAAATGTTCTAATTTAATTATACTCATTCTAATTTTAAAAAAAGAATCAACCAAAAATATTTTAAATAAGTAAAAATCATTAGATAATAACGAAAGAGTTAAAAAATTAGTGCCGAAGTGCGTTACCGGCCCTTAACACCCCCTCCACTTACGTTTAGCACCCCCTAAGTGCTGTTCTCAGTGATTATTGTTGGTTTACATATTGTATTCTAAACTTGTCCATAATTTTACACTCCATTACTTAACATGTCAACTTTGAAGCATTCCATAAACGAACGAAGAACAGTTTTCTTGTTAAGTTTTTATATACATATCACTACGCATCGCGCAACATATTTGATCGAAATATTTTAAACTTTATTTCATCTTTATTGGCTCCAAAGGCTGAATGGAAATTTATTTTTATTTATTTATTTATTAAATTTGGCAACCCAAAAGGCTTTATCGAATCTACAGACTCATAGAGCATCAATTTTAACATTAACATTATCATATAGTTCTTGATTGACTAAAATTAATGAGTTTATTACACGTTCTTACTTTAAAGCGCAATTCTGATTGTGAAAGCAGAAAAACTAATTCACTCATCAAACACCGTCCTCCTCGTGTTTTTACGTTCATTCGCTGGAAAAAAGGGTTGTAGAAGTTGAGTGTACAAATCGGCAACTTGATGTGTCTGTAAGCAATTTCCATCTTTATATTGAAAAAAACCAGAGCTATCGGTATTATTACTAGTATAGTAGATTAGACATAAGTGTAGGAATTCAAGCCTCAAATTCAAGAACAGATATAAACTTGAGTTACGGTAAGGATTCGATTCCATAATATGGAGCAATAACTGATGATATATATTTGTATGCATAGTACACGGTTAGAATGTTCAATCTAGGTTTAACAAATGCCAGCACACCTGGTCAAATTATGAACTAAACCAAACAACCTAGATAATAAAATCCGTGAAAATTACATCCAAATATACACAAGTACCATGAGACTAAATTTAAATATGAAAGGTTTAATTTGAAAAACTAAGTTTTTTATTAGGACCATTATATAACATTTTAATGACCATATAGTTTTGATTTATTTTACTTCTTATCACGCCAATTGTATGCGTATAGTTATGCTGAAAAACATCACGTTGGTTTTGAAAGTAAAAGTAAATATGTTTGCAAACAAGTAATAATTAACCATCCGTTAACTTAACTCTTTGCTAATCTCTATTGCAGTGTTAAGAGAAAATTTGACCTAACCGAACCTCACCTATCTAAACTCAACACTTTATCAGTTTTTCTGACCTAACCGGACTAAGCCTAACCCAACTAAACAGAGCCTGAAAAATTTATCAGTACATGTCCAACCTAACAACCCCCAACTTAACTAATGCCAAAGAAGAATTCAACTATACCTATGGGTTCTTCTTGCCGGACTACTGGTGGATATAAAACATTTTTAAAATACTTGTTGTTTAGTCCATTTCGTTTATTTTTAGAATATATTTTTATATACCAGGATTGGTGTCGGGCTATCAACGAATTAAGTTATTACGTGAGTGGTATATTTTAATCATAGAAGTATTTATTTAAATCGATTTTTGGAACCAAACTTAATAATCTAACTGGGATAAATCATGGACAATCAAGATTATTTATCATTTCATAAAAAATCAGAACGTTGCGAAAAACTGGATTAATCTAGACTTATCTTGATTATCTATAATTATTGGAGTACCCATTTTACATTTGGACTAACAGGCATCCAGTGTATCGTGCATCCATTATCAAAAACAGTGCCTATAGAAAAATAGTTATTGACGGCAATAGTCAAAGTCTCACATATCTTAGTACCACGTCGAGTGCTCTTTATTATCCGACCACTCTTCTATCATGCCCAGGGTAGCCCTCGACTATGTTTACTCCCCGTCGTTATAATAATATTGTTTGTATAAACCAATTATTTTGTTTGCAAAATAATTAACTACGCGAAATTGAAAACCTATATACTTAACAATTGTTTTAAACGCACGACGAATTTTGCAAAAGGCAATCTTTATGGCCTTATAAATAATTTTATGCAACTCAAAAAAGAAACTACAACAACCCGCAAGCAAACCAGCTGAAAGTACTACAAACACAACAACAACATTACCCATTATTGACATTGGGCTAAATTGCTGTTTAGCTCGTAAAAATTCTGCCATGTCACTTCCACCTATAAACTTCTGCCACCACTCAAATATACCCGAAGCATGTAAACTTTTCATTCGACGGATAACATACACGGGCATTATGCCTTCAAATGTAAACACAAGATGAGTTGGGAAATATGTCTCAGTGCCAAGGCTCAAACGACTAGATATCGAGGGCCTACTTTGTATAGTCTGTTGAGCATATTGCTTACAAATATTTGAAGGAAGTATAATTGCCGCTTTATTGCATGATTTTAAGGACTGAAGTAAAACACGTTCTTCCGTTTCCCAATATCTTCGTCTAAATTCGTCTTCCTGGTTATAAAATGCTTCAATATCAAGCGAATAAGTTTCCGGAAAAATGCTTAATAAAGATTTTACTATTTCCAATTTGTGTTTGCTCAAACTTGTGCTGTATTGTAGCCTTTTTTCGAGTTCCGGCACAAAAGCATGATACGCATTTCTTACAATTACATCAATCTCGCTGCGAATATCAGAAACAATATTACCAAAATAGAAAGCGTCAAACAATTGGTTGTATTCAGTTGAGTTAATGATGCTCGATATATGCTTTTTATAAATAAGCCATTTTTCTGTGACGTTTTTGTCAAATTGTGTGAACGTAATTTTTGTCGTTCTTGAAAAGATTGTGAAATTATCTTTAAAAAGTTCTTCGTACTTTTGGTAAGGAACTGTCTTTCTAGGCGCAATTATTTTGTTGATATTGTCACTTTTGTAGGCATTTGTCAATATGAGAATAGCATAAAGGATTGTACTTATTTGAAATGCCAGTTGTTTTCTATGCATGCTACTATAAGTAACATCTTGTCCCAAGACTAATCTCAAAAGTATTTCAAGATTTTTGAAATACGTTTGTACACTAGTTACAGTTGAGCGGCCAAGTATAGTTGGTAAAATGCAGAGACACAGAATGGTTGCCAAGAAAACATACCAAACATCATTGGTGTATATATCAATCAGTTGGTCAAATGGTAGCAGAGGTAAATCTCTATTTCCACAACTGACGAATCTGAGAACACTAAGAGTATCCTTTATAGCAAGTGGGACAACCCGTTCTTTATCTTTGGACAGTGAACTTAGCTCACCTACGAACCAAATTTCGGCTGGTACATAATTCGTAAATGTTTTAGCAAGTTCACCATTTAAACAGAAATCTCCTCCGACTTCATAAAAGCTAAAGTTTTTAAAAATTGAACGCCATTCGTAAGCATACGCGTGTGCTATTCTATCTTCAAGGTTTTTGTAAGGAATGCCAATCCTAGACCTTTTCATTGCAATGTGGTTAGCACACTGGTAAAAATGTTTGTTAAATTTGTATCTAACTGGTTGTTGTGTTGGATATTCGGTATCCTGTGACAGCATGATATTATTTCCAAATTCTTGGGCTTTAGCTGATTGTACGAACCCTGAAAATTTTTGAAACTTGGTTAAATGGATCTGCATTGGACATATGGGGCGAATCAAGTAATGAACACTTGGCGAAAGAACGGTTACAGATATTTGAGCTTTACTACTTGTTTTAAATACCACAGACTTTAGCATGATAACATGAGACATTTTGAATGGGGTGCCCATCTGTCGTTGGATTGCAGAAACTAATTGTTGGCAAGTCCATACATAGGTTGGTACACTACTTAAGGTGACAATGACATAGATCACTGGATTGTTTGATGGTAACATTAAAGCAAAATTTGGAATATAGGAGTAACCAAAAATTGGAGGCACATATGGTAAAAGTTGCGTAGGGAGAAGCAATGATATATGTAGTCTGTTATTCAAGGTTTTTGAGTGAAAAGCATATTTAGATCCGTCAATTCGAACACAAAAGTCCCTTGCGGATTGATAACTAACCAGCAGGTATGGTGAACTATGGCAATTAATACTTAGAACTTGGTATGTCGGGAACAATGTTGAGTTAACATATGTGTTAGTTGCGCTGATCAAAACTAATTTCTTGATCGTGCGGTGGAAAGCGATGAAGGTCCAATTGGCCTTGATGTATTTTCTTACTAAGATAGGGTACTGAGGTGCGTTGATTTCTACATTATAGTAGTTGTCAATCAGAATCAGTGTGGATTGCTTAGAAAATACATCCAAATACTCAGTTATGGCGAAAGAGTCAACGAAATTTGGATGGTATTTAGCAATTTTATGTGGTTTTAAACCATAGGTAATTTGTTTGCCCAAGACGATGTCCACCAGAGCTAATGAATACAGCAAGTATAATTGCCAAGCTTTCATGTTAGAAACTCTTTCCATGTTTTTGAAACGAATTTTAGTGGAATTATGATTATCTTTGATTATAAATCAAGGCTGCAATTAACTAGAATAGGTTTATTTTACTAGTATATGTGTTTTAAATAGTAACGATTTTCAGAATTCTGGTTTTGCAGTTTTACAAATAAATCAAAAAGATAGAAGTGCATTTTGTGCTGGCACTTGGACAGAATGCTCTAGCTTGACGGGGTTGTGTAAGAATTTTAAAACGTTTATCATTGTTACAAGTTGTAGCCGTACTATAATTTTTTCGCTTTATATCTATGTAGTCTTAATAACTTGCCAATTTCCGTTACGAAGCTCCCGCTTGAAATACTAACTATTTTGTAATGGTTTCGTGTGAAAGAATGATTAATTGATATTCTAGTTCTTATAACATCACGCAAAGGAAAATTACTTTTATATAAACGTTTTTTTTGCCTAAAGGTTAGCTTTATTGAATTTTTTTAAAGAAATTATAACTTGGCTTTTAAAGCCGGCTTATTGGAAAATACTTTAATTTGTTAACTAATGAAGATAGTATCTCCAAAATTTAATGTTTATTTCCCAGAAACAAATTCATATTTCCCCCCACTATTTCTCGTTAGTTTGGTGCTAGTACAAGCTGGATCTTTACTGATAAAACGAATTATTTTATTTTGGCTCAAATTGGTTTTCGTTGATGTTCTTTGTTATACCACTTCTATTTCGGTAAGTTTGGTCGAAGCCACGAAAGAGTAAACTTTAAGAACTGTTATTGCAGCATGCATATATGGTAGTTTCTTATATAATTTGGTTTTTTTATTCTACAGTATGTATATTAAGTGTGTTAGTAATTCTGATATGACGGTCTGTAATGAATGGTCATGTGCCAGCCCAAGCTGTTTGAATTATTGAATGGACGCTCACATTTCTTGCATTTCAAAGGTTTTTCACCAGAAAGAATTCCTAATGACTGGCTTAAGCGGGCATTGACATTTGGAGCCCTACGTAGAGGGATAAAGAAAAACGAAATGGTACAATAGCGTGTGTAGGTATGTACATACAAACAAAAACTTTCAATTATTTTTTTCATCTTGTTCTAGTTGACATTTTAGGCAAATTAAATCTTTTATTTAAAAAGGCTTTGGCTATTTTTGTAACTCATGCGATTGTGCATTTCCCAGTACAAATTTGAAGTCATTTGTAAGATTCACTTTTGTAGTGAATCAGTTCCAGTGAGCAGCAATTTCCCTAGTAAATGGCTGAATTTTTAACATATTCAGATCACGAAATAACATGAGGATTAAGTTGAAATTGGTTTTAATGATATGATTAAAACATTTCTGACAAATTAAACCAAAAAACTATGTTAAACATAACGGCAAACCGTTTAAAAGGACGATCGAAAATAAAACCTTTAAACAATCAGTGGTGGATATTATGAATAGAGCGAAGCAGCATACTATATGCAAGAAAATATTTTACGCGCACACACACATGCAAAATGAGAAATAAAAGTGATGTCATTCGACATTTAACTACTAAAGGAATAAGAAAAGCTGGAAAAAATTGATCTTTAGAATTTGGTTTAGGAAGACAATGTATATTGAAGATCGTATTAAATAACCGTCTATATTAATAGAATAACTTTAAACTTAAGACTTTAATGATGTACACGTTTGTTAAACTGTTTCCTCGTGATTTATTACACCGAAATCAGGGTACGTGTATCAAACCCTAACGATGAAAACTTTTATAAGCCTCTGGTCAGGAAAAACATAACAAATTAATTGAAAAATTAGTTGAAACATAGCAGAATCAAACAATTCAAATGCAATCAATGGGACAAAACCTTTTTAAATAAAGGTTGCTTGGAAGATTTTGATGAAAATCCTTCGATCAAATGACGTTAGAAATTTAAATGGTGGACCCGTTCACCAACTTATTTTTTAAACTGCTTTTATTTAATTATTTATCTTTACTTTTTCATATATAATTTTGCTCTAATTAAAATGAATACGACTAAATTAGAATATTTTATGACAAATCAACAATATATTCACTCGTTCTTTATCTGAGAATATTGTTACTTTACAATTTGTACAACAATGCGGTAAAATCGTTCGTAAAAGCAGCAATTTCAAGTTTTACGATTCGTAGTTTAGGAACACAACACATATACATAAATACCGTACCAGGTATAATAATTTTTCGCATTTCAAACACAAAAAGGATATTCCAACATATACCTCCCAGAAAAATCCAAAACACTTCAATAAAGTTTCCAGACATGTAGGGTGTCATCGGAATAACACCTGCATCAGTCCACTTCTTGTGGATGAATAGGATCAACTGGATAGAAGTCCAATTAGCAAGGTTACTCTGTCAAGTAAACAACTAAGGACGCGCAAGTTTCGTACGCATCGTCGCTATGCCCGTTGCTGACTTTTAAAAGTTATGCCTTATTGTCTGTGAGTTTTGTTTTATACGACTTTTCGTTACATGGTTCAAATTATTTGTATCGATCGAAATATGATACGCAGACTAATGTGACATCTTAAATGCTTTTATTCAGTAGTAAGCAAGCTCCTAAGTACGACACTGCTTTGAAATCGATAATCCGGTTCATATGTTTTATAAGAACTCATTACTTGCTTAGCTCATATTTAACTTAAATTACAACATGATGTCTCACTATCTCATAGCTAACCCAACCAAGAAAACTAATTTATGTGCATATCATATCATGACTATCTTAATGAGTTTCTTGTATGACAGCATATTACAAAGTGGTTCAAGTTGCGACGTAAGACGTAAAATTAATAACAGTTTTTATACTGCATTTACTTAAAAGAAACCAAGTCATACAACGCCATTCTCTACCATTTTTCCGAAAGCGCAGTAAAGTTGTTCCACTCGAAGAAAGATCAAGAAAGTGTCCTAGAGTCGCCGCAGTACTAAAAATTAACCTAGACTAGTATATAAATCCAGTAGAGTGTTGTTCTCGAATAATATAACAAGATTTAAAAAGCATATCCGCATCCCGTTTTGTAGAGTTCTTTTTGCGAATTTAAAGTAGCCACTCTACTCAACTATATTTTACTTTCACTATTTCAAAAATTGTTGACATATTGTTGACCCCAGTTAATCATCATAACTTTTCATTCAATTCAATTCAAACAACTTAATCCTAATAAAAGAGGAGCTAGTTATAATTGAACGGATTTGAATTGACAGAGAAATAAAATTGTTCGAATGTTTAAAAGACAGAAAACGTAGCCATTAGTAGAATTCCAAATTCAGATGAATTCTGCCATTTAATATTTCCTAGGAACTTAAACTTCTGTTCAAAACATAAACCTCAATACATTTGTTTGTAAAGTCAACCATTTGCGAGTTGGCTAGAATATAGGAGTTTCATACATTTACCGTCGTTTAAAATAAGCCAAGCTAAAAAACACTCAGTTTTAAGCCTTTTATGGATATCGATCACAAGCAAGTGGTACGCAAACTTGACAAAGGAGCATAACAGGAAATGAGCCAGACTCAATCAAATCAATTGTTTATGACTTACATCGACACTGACATTTTTGTATTAATAGCGTACATATTTTAACAATGCCAACAGTCTGTGTATATAAAGTGTATCTTGTAGTATATCTGTTTTTTGTTAAAACGTATCATATACAATAGGTAGTGGTTTATGTGGCTTTTAATACTAAGCATTTTTACATTCAACAAACATTATCATGGAATAAATGGCTAACAAGCAACAGTGCTAGGATATGTAGTATGCCCAAACTACATACATTTTTGGTCTTTACTAAAACAACAGGAAAAAACGCATTTAAAAAATCCCCGTGTCGTGCTTTTTTGTCGCCATAAAAAATCAATAAACTTTAATTTAAAAATCTGCTCTGGTAATTTTCTAGATACGTCTTACGTAAATTTCAGTTTTTCAATACGTATAAGTTACAGTTTGGATTAAACGTTATGTTTAATAAGACATGTAAAAAACCAAAAGCTACATATTGAAGTATTACTCATTTTATCGGCTTTAAAGTTTATTACAAAGGATTTGACTTGACGATATATCTCCTGATCATTTGAAAACCGTTTGAATAATTTATAGTACATAATTGGTTCGGCTGGTAACTCGGTCATGGGTAATACAAAATTTTATTAAAACTGGCGTTAAAAATAAGATTTTTTTAAAAGCTGACAACGGAAATAAGTGTGCACATATAACTTATTGTGTTTGTTTTGAAAATGACTTAGATTCCAAAGACAAATCTGAAACTAATTTTACTTGAAACATTTCGCACTTAAACAATATAACAATGTATACTTCAGGT
>JAQFZH010002462.1:0-16508 GCA_034695485.1 Entomobrya nivalis | reverse complement strand
ACTCCCTCCCCCCACCCCCTCCATCTTCTCCCCTCCCTCCCTCCTCACCACCGTCTCAAAATACAGCTTGCCCCCATACTTTGGCTTCACATTATTAAAAATCAGCTTCCTCTGAAATGGACTCAACTCCTCCAACTCCAATGCCTCCACCCTCTCCCCCTCCCACAGCCCCCTAATCTTGCCCCCCACCTCCTCCATCCACCCCCTCAAATTCTCCGGCACCGGACAAGGCTGCTGATTCTCTTCGCTCCTCAAATACAACTGCTTCTTATCATAATTATCCTTCATCCTCTGCTCACAAGATAAGGTAAGATAAGGTATCCCCTTGTAGATAAGCTTGTTAAAGTCAAAGCCCCAACTCGCCAAGAACTCCAGTGAACTCGCTTCACAAGTAAATCTCACATTTGGACTGCTCCCCGCAATTTGGCTGGGAAATAAATAAAAGTTGTAACTTTGATGAGTGAAGGTGTCGGTGACTGGGTCGTAGAAGAAGAGCACCATTCCAAATTGGATGAGGAGGAAATGGGAGGCGTTCTGGCGGAGGATTCGATAGCGTTCGGACACTGAGTCGAAATAGTTCTCCTTGCAGTCCGTTAGATGGAGGCCGGTCAGCTCGGCGTCAATTGAGAGGAAGGTGCACTCCGAAATCGCCGCCAGGATTGAGGGCAGCAGCTCATCAAAATCTGAAATTAAAATTAAAAAACACAATTAAAAATAATCAAACCAGTTAATTAAAAAAGTTTAATTAAATATTTTAATTGTAGTTAGCTTACTGTCTTTGGTAACCTCCATGATTAGTTAAGATTGACCGGCTGACTTCACTGACTTCACTAGGTTGACTTGACTGACTTTGTTTTGGGAAGGGGGACAATTAATTTACTCTAAAGTTAAAAAATTAATTGATGGTTAATTAAAAAGGGGGCGCTGGTGGTGGTGACGGTGGGGGTCTCCTTTAAAATAATTAGTTTAATTGGTGGTGGTGACGATGATGATGTCAACTTAATTGCCATTCTTTTTTTAAATGTAAAATAATTGTATTTTAAAAGGAAGGTGGTAACTGGACAATTATAAAAAATTATACTACACTTTACACTATTTAATTGCTCACGTTACAATTAAAAGTTAACTGTGTTGTTTGATAATTAATTTTATTTAGCAGCACAATAAAAAGGTAAACATTGTGAACTGACTTGCTGCTTTGCTTTGGTTTGCGGCTTTTTGTTTTGCTTTCTTTTCTCTGCTTGCTATACTGCTTATGTTACAAGCAGAAAAAAGGGCAGTTTGAATTTGGCGGCTGGTCTTATGAACAGAGTGGGGCGGATTGAGACTAATGTAGTGCGTTGTGTTGGAAATACATGGGAGTCTTGGCTTTGTATTCTTTTTACCTTGATGAACTGTTTACTAGTCATGATGATTGATGATAAAAATTTACTAGTGCAATAATTAAATTTTAAATGACCAATTAAATAAACTTTTTTAAACTGTATTTATTTATTTACTTATTTTTTTGTAAACTACAAATTAAAGTATAGAACTAACAGTATAACTAGTAATTAAACAATAAAATAATTATTTCACTTGAAAAAAATCAGCCTTTTTTCCAAAACAGACAAAAAAAAAATTTTTTTTTTTTTAAATTGGGGTCATCCACAAATTACCAAAACAAAATATTGACTTATCATTATCATGAACAGCCCCCATACTTTAATAAGTACACGGTAAACATTTAATGTAATAATTAATTAATATTTAAATATTTTTTAAATGTAACATTTAATTATTTTACATTTAAAAAAACACATTTTTTTCTTAATTAATTTTTAAATTTTAAAGTAATTAATTAACTATATTTTTTAATGTAAAATTTAATTAATTTAATTATTTTACATTTAAAAAAAACTCCTGACTTAATTAATTTTACAATTTAAACAGAAATTAATTAATATATTTTTTTAAATGTACATTTAAATTTATTTTTTCTTCTTATCTCCTCCAGCGTTCATCTTATCGATAGCCGCCAATCTCTGCAGAAGTGTCGGATGACTATGATGCCAAGCCGAGTAGAGGGAATCGCTTATCGGAAATCCAAGGTTATCTTTGTTGAGTTTGATAAGCGCCGACTTCAAATGGACGCCATATCCAAGTTTATTGGCAAACTCATCAGCCTGGAACTCGAAAAGACGAGAGAGCACATTCATCAGATAACCCATTGCAGTGTTGAAAATCTGGAGGAGAAATTGGAGGACGATGATAAGTCCGAGAAGAATTGGGGTGGAATTCTGATTGGTGGATGGAGTAGCCAATGGGGAGGAAGTGGAGGGAAATCCAAACGCTTGAAATATGGCGGTGTTTCGGTAGAAGAAGGCGAACAAGCAGAAAATGACAAAGAGATTGCATTGGGAAATCAGAATGTTTTTGACGACGTGGTTCAGCTTCCAGTGACCCAGCTCGTGGCCCAAGACGGCTTCAATTTCGAGGTCGTCACATCCCTTTTCTTCGGATGCGGGGGTGGGGGGTGATGGGGCAGGTGCGGGGCCGGCGGCGTTGTCCTTCTGAAATTAAAATAGAATATAGAATTAGTTGAGATGCAAAAAAAAACATTAATTTAAAATTATAATTAATTGATAAAAAAAAATTAAATTTTAAATGCGAAAACTCATTTAAATTAAATAAAAAGTTGGTATATAAAATTAATTATTAAATTTTAATTAAAATAGTGTAAAAAGCATAATTAACTTGATAAATTTAAAAAAAACGTTAAAAATTTACTACAAATTAAATGGAAAAAAATTAATTACTTTAAAATAACCAAACAGAGAAAAAAAATTACACAATAATTAAATAAAAAATAAATAAAAAGGACAAATATTACAAAAAATAATAAAATAAACTGTTTTAATTTTTTTAAATTACTAATTTAAATAAAAAAAATATTAAACTATTTTAATTTAAAAAATAAACTATTTTAATCTACAAAAATTACCAAAAAATTAACTAATGTGAAACCCAATTAAAAATAATTAAAAAAAATTAATTAAAATTATTAAATTCTAAACCCCCATTTAAAATTCCCCCCAAAAACCATTAAAAACCCCCAAATTCCCGCTTTTTTAATCAAAAATCGCGAAAAAACCATTAAAAAAATCCCTCTCCACCTCTCACTCCTTATTTTTAATTTTCCTCACCTTATCATCTCCCTTCTCCTCCTTATCCTTTCCCTCCTTATCTTCCTTCTCCTTACTCGGACTCACATATCCCTTAATCAGCGTATCATACAGCACAATCCTCTTATTATTAAAAAACCCATACAAATACGCATTTGAGTGGGCACTCCTCTTGCTCCCCTCCACCACATACAACTTTGTCAACGGAAAACTAATTCTCTTGGCCAGCTCCTCAATCCTCTTCCTCAGCGGTCCCTCCTTCAACGGAGTATACTTATCAAAGAGGGGGGCAATCAGCATTGGGTAAATGGTCATCAAAAACATGAGGACGACAAAGCAGAAGACCCACAGCCAAATGAAAAAATACGGACCGCCCGCCTGCACGATTTTGACGACAAGTCCAACAATTGGCGAAGTGATGACCACGGAGACCACAATCTTCTTGGCGAAATCCTTGACAAAAAATGGGAGAGTCTGATTATTAAATCCGTGTCGTTCCTCCAAACAGAATGTGGAGTAGAGGGAGAGGGGCAGGCCAACGACATTGTTGAAAGCCATGGCGAGAATGGAGAACATGATGGAGCGACCGATTTCGGGGTTCCAGGAGGATGGCCAGTAGGGCGACAGGGAGGAGAGCATGGGGGCCGTGAGGAGCCAGCCGCGGTAGAGACCTTCGTAGTGGAGAAGTAGCTGGAAAATAATAAATAAAAAAAGGATTGGATAATTAATTAATTAATTAAATATTTAAATGGAATAATTAATTTTATATAATTAATTTTAGAATTAAAACTAAATTAATTGAGTTTTTTCTGGGGAAATTAAGAGAATAAATAAATTAGGGAAAAAATTAAAGGATTTTTTTAGTTTAAAAATTAAAAGGGAAATTCAATAAAAAATAATAATTAGAATAGTAATTAAATAATTTTAGGTTTTTTTTTTGTTAAATTAATAGAGTAATAAATTAGTGGAAAATTAGATGATTTTTTTACGAAAAAATTTAATAAAAAAATGGTTAAAAAATTAATTAAAAAACCCTGTATGTTTTTTTTTTGTTAAATTAACAGAATAATTAATTACCACAAAAAAAAAGAAACATTTAACTAATTTTTTTTAAAACAAAACCCATCTACCTCCTCCTCCACCCACTACCCACCCTCAATCAACCACTAAATATTTATCCCCCCGCCCAAACACCCTTTAAATTTCCCCAACTAAAATTAACTAACTTAACTTAAACTCCCTAATTAATTATTTTTCTTGTCCTTTCTCCTCCTCCTTATCCTTACCGTCAAGACCACCATCCCATAAAGCTCCGACACGATAGTAAAGTTGTTCTTATCAATTCCATAGACCCTCGCCTTCTCAAAAGTGTCCGTTGACATGTTATCCTTCAGCTGTGCTGGGATCTTGCCCTCCGACGCAAAGTACACCTTTCTCTGTTTAAAAAAACACCATTAAAATACAACCACAATTAATAAATTATCCACAAAAAATAATTTTACACCACAATTAACCAATTTTAATGAAGGGGGGTCCTTTAATTTTTAATTATAATTAACTAATTACCTGTCTCAGACATAAGTACAGTTCAAACAAATATTCCACCCAAATGCACACGATAATGGTCCAGTAGATCTTTGCCGGGTTGAATGACTCGAAGTAGTTTTGAAGACTTTCTATCTCTTCTCCCAGCCCCATGATGATGATCACCCCCAATTAATTAATCAACTGTTAAATTTTAACGTAATTATTATTTTAAACAGTCAGCTGACTTGACTTTTGACTAGACCACCACCACCGTCACCACAAACACTACCAACCACCCACGCCAATAATTATAAAAAATTCTGCTGGGATCTGGCTTCCTAGTGGAAAATAATTAAACTAGTAGTAATAGTTAACAGTTTAAGTTAACTCAGTTAATTTAATTAACTTTCCCTATTTATTTTTTTCACAATGACAAGGAAAAAAATAGACTGAGTTGACTTGACTGGCTGACTGGTTTGGTATACTGACGTACAATAGCTAGCTGGAGAAAAAAGCTGGAATAAGGGGCCGTCCATACAAGGCCAATACACAAGATAACTAAATACTAATTTTTAATTAATTAGTTAAATTAACTGTAAATTAATGTACATTTAAATTAAATGATTGTTCTAAAATGGAATGGTATGGTGTTTGTGGGATGTGTGGTGTGGAGGAACCCTTATCTTCCTAGTGTGTGTAGTATATGCGGTTGAAGAGGAACATGCATCCAAAATAGCAAGTCGGATGGCTAGGCTGGTAGCCAATCAGAATAGAGTGCGGATGTAAACAGTGGGAAATTTAAAGGGCTGTTTACTTCTCTAAAAATTGACATTGACAAGCTTTGCATTTGGAATTTTTTGAATGTGCACTTAACAAACAGAGCAGCTATCAAATTATTACTTTTAAATTTGTCAGTAGTTAAATGAAATAATTAGTTAATTATTTTTGTTTGGAAATGGACCATCGTCATCATCACAATTTTTTTATCAAGATAAGCAGCGAGCAAAGCAAAAAAAAATGTTTTGAGGACGCAGATAAGCCAGTGATTTTTTTTTGGAGGAGGCCAGGCCGTGGGGCACCGGAATTAACGATAATTAAAATTAAAATACCAAATAAATATTATAAAATTTATAATCATATTTATCCAATATTAATTTTAATTGTTTGGTTATTTTTTTTGTGGTTTTTTTCAAAGTTGACATGACGGGGAGGCGGCGGCGGCGTAATTTTTGGAATAGGATGCATGGTCAATGGATCTCTTACGCAGTAGCATCAATTAAAAGATAAATACATTTAATTTCTAAACATTATTACATTTACTAATTACATTTTCAAGTGTAAATTTTAATTGTATTTTTTTTTTGCTTTTTTTGTTAGGAAATGGGGAATGAACATGGCTTGGTGACGGGGGAATTTTTTTTTTGTGGTAACTTCGTGTTACCCAATAATTTCTTTTTGGAAAATTTATCATTTTACACAAAAAATATACATAAAATTATTGATGGTAACTGCATAAATCTTTTAGACTTGAATTTTAATATGAACACGATACGCTCACAAAATTAAGTGGATATGATATGACTGATTCAAAGTTGCATTATCTATTTCATTTTGAGGAACATTAGATAGAATTACGAGAATATAGACACGAATCAAACATGGACAAAATCACTTTTTCTTCCTAATTTGCTGTTGTCCAAAGTATTGAGGGAAAAAAATGGTCTCATTGCATTGCAGTTTTTTTGTCATGATTAATTTTATGCCATAATATTAAGTTTCATAATAGTTAAAAACGTTCAACAATTTCTGTTCAATTTTTTTTTAAATGAATTGGTTTCTAATTTAGTTTCTCAACAACAAAAAGATAAATATAATAAACCCGCTGTAAGAGCGATCATAGCGACGTAGCTGAAACAATATGACTTATAACGACGCTTGTGATGGTCATTGTTGTTGCGAATGAAAAATGCTTTCGAATGA
Organism: Entomobrya nivalis; assembly: GCA_034695485.1. NCBI lineage: Eukaryota > Metazoa > Arthropoda > Collembola > Entomobryomorpha > Entomobryidae > Entomobrya > Entomobrya nivalis. Next base: position 9,837 of record JAQFZH010002462.1, on the reverse strand, counting down.
TATGTCACATGACCTGTGTGATATTGTAACCTTTGACCCCGATTTTTGATCCCATAGGGTCACTGTGACCCAAAGTAACACCTGATTCGTGATCAACTCCACGAGTACTATCGATTACGCTATTCAGACGTGCACGTTGACGTTGTTGAAAACTTTCGATTTTGACCTTTGACCTTGGGGTTTGACCTAGGGGGCTGAAAATCAATAGGGTTCTTGCTCTTGACCATAGTGACCTACATGCCAAATTTAAACGAAATCGGCCAACGCGTTCTAGAGTTATCGTGGTGACAGACAGACGGACAGACAAACGCGTTAAAGTCAATACTCCCCTGAGCTTCGCTTTCAGCTACGTAATAAACACCAACTTAAGAAAATTAGCTGCTTTTAGTTTTAATGATATTTTAAATTAAATCCATTTTGTTTCAGGGGATTAATATCATAGTCAAAAAATGCATTTTTTATGCATGCAAGCGCATTAAACCAAACACATTTCCATTCCATTTTTTTCTGTTGTGAATATTTATCGTTACTATGCGCATTTGCTCATATGTCTGTAAACGAATTTCTTTTAACTGTAATCCAATCCAACGCGAACACGGTGCAATTTCACTTTATATTAAATTATTTCGGGTTTGACTTCATCCAAAGAAATGAATATTGAGTAGATATTTTCCCTGTGATGATTTTAATTACCTTGGAATGCATTGTGAGATAATTAACGTGGGCGGTATACAAAACAACAAAGACTCCTGCACATCAAAAAAAGGTAAGTCGTAAATGAATAAGGAGTGGGTTTATGGCATTCTTCTAGCTTGACTGCTCACAATGCTATTGAACATGGTTGGGACAAAAAGTATTGCAAAAAAGCATGGTATCATATGTGATAGGGAAAGAGGAATCGGACCATTCGTCCATTGTAAACAATTACAGCTGATAATTCCAAATATGTGCATCCGGGAAAATGACACATACCGTCAGAATCAGCATAAAAAACTGCACCACATCATATAAATTTCATGCAAACTTTTGATGATGGATTGAAGTACTTGCATTGTCAGGAACATTTCCAGATACATTTATTGAAAGTGTTTGCTGGGGCACTGGTAAAATTATACTTTAATTATCTGTGGTTTAATCTGTGCCAGATAGTTTGCTAACTGATGACTGTAATTTTTAAGGAATCACATTTATGGAAATTAAACAAAAATTTCTTATTTATATTTGAACTGGAACTACGACCCAGTATTATGATTAACTATTCTTATATACATGATTGAGCTTTCTAAAATTTGTTGTGTAAGTTATAATAAAATATATGAATACAACAGTTTATTTGTTTTTAATTGCTTTAATGCCAAATCTGGAAGGAATATAGATATAAGATTCCTTTTTCTATACAAATCACATATTTAAATTTAACGACAACAAAGTCAGAATTAAGCTCACAAAAATTAGGACTATAAGTTTGCACTCATAAACATTTCTAACCAGCGTTCACTTATAACAGACATTTGAAAGACTACAAGAAAGAAGTTTTACCTACACTATATTACTTACAATACTCAATGTAAACTTCACCCCCATTTAGGCTATGACTATTTCCGCCGGAGTCTTGATGTTGTATATTGTATTGTACCCCATTTATTAAAATATAAATTTAGTTTATAATAGGATAGACGTGAGCGAAGGTAAAAGGTTCTAAACCTTTCGTAGGACTAAGCCACATTATTTTTATGCTTCATACGATATATTAAATTTATACGCTAAGATCTAGGATATATTTTCAGAGCTGAACTGAAATGTCAGATCCGGTTTGATATACCATATGTGAACTAAAATGCCAGAACTGGGCTAAAAAGCCAGAACTGGGATAACATGCCAGATCTGTAATAAGACAATACTGAGACAGGATGTCAAATAATGGTAATGCTACGAGAACAAACGTATGTCATAGAGCTTGTCAAAAACTGAGAAATGTTGCTGCTGTTAGTTATAGTGATGTTGGGGTTACCTCAGCGTGTATCAAATAAGGCCTTTTGATATATATTGCCTCTTTTGTGTGTATGTTACTTGTATATCATGAATCGAAGCCACTTAAAAAAACGAGTTGTATTCAATTTGACATATATACATAAATCGTTTCCTCAACAATTTAAGGTCTGTATATTATAACAAAAAACCATTGCTACTACTACTTTCATTAGCTAAAGTATCAGTACTTGTTACAGCAATAGTTGGGGATTGGGTGGCCTTATTTATGCCCTAATCTATAGAAGCAGAAACAAACCGATTTCTTAATACATCTAAGTTTGTACTAAACTTGATTGAAATGTGTGAACGTAATTACTCTTCTTATTTCCTAAAAGAATTTGATACAGTGCTGCTCCGGATTCCCAACAAAGAGAAAAATCTGACAGTTGTTGACGAGGAACGTTTTGAGCACTCGTGGAAGTTTCAGGAGTTCGTGCGTGAGCAGTGGAATTTTCATTGGTAATTTCATTCAGACTGCTCAGGCAATCGAATGGAGTTACAGGTGACGAGCTTAATGGACTTGTAAAACAACCATGTGGTTCCTGTGGTTCGCTACCACCTGATAAGTATCATCAGAAAAGATAGTAAAGGCTAGTTAGTGAATTACACAAAATAAAGGTTCTTTTCAATTACGCGTTTACCGTGGCTTGTAGACTTGGGATACTTCGGTTTCTTTTTCAACTCCAGCTTCGCTGATATGTTGGCTTTCTTGTACTTTCCTAAAGTCAGTTTAAACGGGCTTTTGTTCTGTCTTTAAAAGTAATCAACATAAGTATATAACATACTAATTAAATACTTGTAATCAATTTATTTTTGCTATTTAGGTAAAATCTGGTTCCAGTTCTCCTCACTGAAATCACCTTGTTGAAGAAAGGTAACGTTTTATTGCTTTCTTGCAATTTTTGGATTTCATCCATGGTAAGTATAGGGTAAGCGGCAGCTATCCAGAATCCAGTCGCTGATTGGACTAATCGAAATCGATGCGAACAATGACAATTGTTCCTCTTTCCTGAATGAATGAGGAGCTAGCGAATTTTTTTACGGTGTCATTTCCAAGTCATATGTTTTTGTGCAAATACAGTGAAATTGCACTTTTTATTACGTGATTTTGATAATGTATTTAATATGTTTAATATGTTATGTTTGAAATATTCAATGAGTGCTGCAGTTTTTTCTTAAGAAACGACCACTAAAGTTTGCTTGATATTTTCGATCTGAATTTTGTAAGTTTTCTGTTATCCTTTTGGCAATATTTCCTGAGGTCCGGTTAAATATCATCATCTAGAATTGGACCAATTTCGCATGTTTGCATTGCTACTTCTTTCATATGTATAATTTGTGAGCTTTCTATAGTAAAGGTAAATGAAGGTGGAGGCAATTCATTTTCAAGTATACCCTATGTAGGTGCTTGCGGCTTTATTGTGCATTTTCAGAATAACAAACGTAACCTCTTTTGTCCGAACTTAAAATCATCAAAAGCTGAGAATTGGAGATGGAGGCTTTTCAACTTTTCAGCATAAATTAGCTTTCTTACATTACAAGCCAAATCGTCTCCTTCGATCCTCCCTCTGCTTTTCCTATCTCTCCATACCTTTTTAAGTCATTATCATCGACAACATAAGTTATCATCAGGTGTAGCTACTTAAGGGCAAGCCAATTTCAATCGGTTGGGTTTATCAATACAACGGTAGTAAAGAAAAGTTTCTCCATCGAAAGTTTTAAAGGCTATTGTGGTTTTCCCTTTGTCCTTTAAAACGGTGCTTCTATTCCTCATGTCCTTCGAATTTACCAGGTGGTATACTGTATTGTGGGTCAGCTTAACCATTGCTTTGGTTTTCACACTGGGCGTCGTACTCAATGTGTAGTTCAGGTAAAAATTTAAATCAGACTTAGGTTAATTATTTGACCAAAAATGCATTATTTATTGACCAATATAAAAAAATAATAATAACACAACGACTTTATACTGTAAACCGTTGCACAGCATTCCTTTTTTTGTCAGAGCAGAGCAGTTAAACCTTCCCCGGCTCAGGTTGAAAGAAAGAAACAGTGGTCAATGGCAAACAAAAACCCCAAATGCATGAATACTTTCAACTTGCCCACCTCCGAATGAATAACATGAATGAATGTAATTATTTCTTATGGAAACGAACAGACAAAAACTACACCCGGATGTTTTGCAAGATCTTCACGCCATCATGGACTCTCTTGTTGAATGGAATATTAATCCTCGTGTTCCTGACTACTTGCAAGAATTAGCTACCAGGCCTCTAAAAGTTATCTTGTGCACCCACGAGTCGATTCAGTTGTTCCGAATATTTGCCCGACAAGGAATTGTATCTGGAGCTATCAATGAGGCCCAATCAAGATTTCCAATCAGTTCTAACGGAACGGATGCAATGGTGGAACCTTCTGACGAATCTTTTGATGATACAGTTTTGAATAAATGAAGTACTTCAATATCGTTCAATGGAAAGTGAAATTTAAGGTTGTCGTATCTCATGCATTTATCTTATTACATTAGGTGATGATGATGACGACGATGAATTATTAACAAAGGCAAATCATCACTCACCTGGCGAAGCTGTTGATCAGTTAAAAACGGATGAATTGAAAAGAAGTGAGCCAAGCTTCACAATTCTTATGGAAATGGAACTCATACCATTTTGAGGCGAATACGAGGGCACGAAATTCTATAATACTTGCAGTTTCGACTGCATTATGCAGGCCCTGTATTATCTTTACAATTTCGCAGACTATGGACGAATGTTTATAGAAGATCTTGTGGAAGAAGGCGGCACTGCTAAACACCTTCCTAGAATTTTCGAGCACATTTCAAAAAAATTGCGAAAGCAAAATCTATCTGGATACAGAACCTGTTGAATCCGAACAAAGAAATAACAAAAAGACTCTAGATTTGTGTGAAAGGAAACAGAACAAGGAATAAGGCCTTTTAAAGGTTTAGTTTTGAGTTGACTGCCCCAACCGTCGTTGCAATGCTAACGAGAACCCGCCTAGACAGTCAGACTCGTACTGGTAATTGGTAATAAAAAAGTGTAAGGTATGCAATTCGGCTACGGCAAGGCATTATAATAACATAGTTGATAAAGATAGACAAAAAAGGCAACACGTACTATGAATTTGTAAAGCACGTTCCAGTTTTTCCAGAGTCACAACTGGAGCATATAATGCGGCTTTTTAACACAAAATTAAGATGTATGTTACACTATTTACAATGGACCGCACTACAAGCTCCTTATTGTTGAACAAAGTCATAAGCTTGTTTATGATGGGCAAAATGCCGACTGGAAAACTGGAAAAAAGGAAAAGGCATGATGATGAGTATTCAGTCTCTACTATTTGACTTTCTTCTATCTACACCGTACTAAATTTAAACCAATTTTTCATGTGTATGCATTAGAGGATCGCCTTCTGAAGAAGCGTATTAATGCTTTATGAAATTCATTCTAAAGTTTTGATTAAGAAAACATTAGAATTTTTAAGGCTAGTACTTTTGAGGTTTTAAACGACAACATACTGTACTTTCCATTTATTTCTGTTGCTCAGTCATTCAGCAATAGTTGTTGGTTACTTGAAATTGTTGGTAATCAAAATTTTAAATTTCGTTTTGATTTTTGGTAAAATCAAATGATTAACATTACAAATTTGTTGTATCATGTGTTTCATTTAGCAAAATTTACTACACTAGTAATCTACTATAATAATTTATGTACCATGTTACATAAAAATTGCCTAACGGTTTCACTTGCAAAAGGTTTTACGTTAGGTGGACGTTTTGAGATTTTTGTTTGATATGATTTGATGATTATACTATGTAGTACTATCATCAAACTATCAAACTATCTATCAAACACTATGTAGTATTTTATTACGTACGTATTATTTTAATAAATACACTATGCAAAAGTTTACATGTAAATTTGAAGATATATTATGACCTTTCACAACCTTTATAACTGATTTTAAACAAGGCCTACCCTTGCATCTAATACCGTAACTCAGTTGTTTTACATTTTTATTACACAACCTCGTCGCTTAGAATCCCATTAAGAAAGATTAATATCACGGAAAGCTAAGACGACGGAAGCTAAGGATTAACAACCGATGTTTATTCATTGATCCTATGTTCTCCCCTTTAAAACATCAACTTGCGCCAAAGTACAGTGGCTCGTTTGAACCGTTTTCTTAGGACAAATCCAACTATGCTAACTAGAGTGTTTGAACACCTACAATTCAAAAGTTATGAGCATTTGAACAAAGTAGATAATTTTCTTCAAGATTTGTCATTCCGAGTGTTCGGGTATTTTAGCATATGTCAATGGGAACTTTTAAACAATTGGGATGGCTGGTCAAATGTTCATCTCTACCAAGCCAAACGACATCTCTAGACAAACTAAATAAAATTTGAAGTAAAGATTTGTAGAACCGACTTGATCCAAGATTGCCGGTTAGGAATATTATTTTGCAAATATTTGTCATTCCGAGTGTTCGGATATTTTAGCATATGTCTGAGGTAACTGTTCATTCCTATGAAGCCAAAGGACATTTCTAGGCAAACCAAATAAAATTTGAAGTAAAGATTTGAAGAACCGACTTGATCCAAATTGGTTTATTAGGACTATTATTTTACAAATATTTGTCATTCTCAATGTTCGGGTATTTTAGCATATGTCCGAGGCAACTTTAAAAAATTTGGGATGGCTGGTCAACTATTGATCGCTTAACTCACAATTACGCTCAAATTTGTTCGTTTGAGTCTGTTTATAGTTCAATTTAATAAATTTAACCCTTGAAGTGAAATATGTTGCTATGGTTGAAATTCTACCAGATAAACAAGTTGTTAAGAAATTTGTTTTCTAAAAATGTTCTTTTGGCCAACAAAGTAGCATACTGTGTGAATTATCTGTGTGAATTTTAGCATATGTCAATGGCAACTTTTAAAAATTTGGGATGGCTGGTCAAACGTTTATCTCTACCAAGCCAAACGACATTTCTAATCTAGATAAATGAAATTTGAAGTAAAGATATGAAGAACCGACTTGATCCAAACTAGGTAGCAAGGGATATTATTTTACAGAAACGTGTCATTCTGAGTGTTCAAGTATTTTATCATATGTCAATGGCAACTTTTAAAAATTTGGGATGGCTGGTCAACTGTTCATCTATTCTAAGCCAATTGACATTTCTAAGCCAACTAAATGAAATTTGAAGTAAGGATTTGAAGAACCGACTTGATCCAAACTAGGTAGTAAGGGATATTATTTTACAGATACTTATCATTCTGAGTGTTCAAGTATTTTATCATATGTCAATGGCAACTTTTAAAAATTTGGGATGGCTGGTCAAACGTTTATCTCTACCAAGCCAAACGACATTTCTAAGCCAACTAAATGAAATTTGAAGTAAAGATTTGAAGAACCGACTTGATCCAAACTAGGTAGTAAGGGATAATATTTTACAGAAACTTGTCATTCTGAGTGTTCAAATATTTTAGCATATGTCAATGGCAACTTTTTAAAATTTGGGATGGCTGGTCAACTGTTCATCTCTTCTAAGCCAAATGACATTTCTAAGCCAATTAAATGAAATTTGAAGTAAAGATTTGAAGAACCGACTTGATCCAAACTAGGTAGTAAGGGATAATATTTTACAGAAACTTGTCATTCTGAGTGTTCAAATATTTTAGCATATGTCAATGGCAACTTTTTAAAATTTGGAATGGCTGGTCAACTGTTCATCTCTTCTAAGCCAAATGACATTTCTAAGCCAACTAAATGAAATTTGAAGTAAAGATTTGAAGAACCGACTTGATCCAAACTAGGCAACTTTTTAAAATTTGGGATCGCTGGTCAAACGTTCATCTCTATTAAGCCAAAGGACATTTCTAGGCAAAATAAATAAGATTTGAATATAATTGGATTACCCTAAATAAGCTGCATTGGCTCGATTCGACGTCGTTTTTAATTTGAACTGATTAAAATTTATATTTGGTAGTCAACCTTGCGTTTCAAAAAAAGTAAAAATCATTAAAATACGGCCAATTTTGTCGCCTTTTTGCTTAAATGATAATTTAATTATAAAAGATGGCCACTTTCACCTTCATTGAACATTTTTTTAATTACCAGAAAACGTGTATTTTACCCAATTTTCTTTTTAATATTACATAGTTAAACATTGTGCCAAATTTTCACTTTTTATATATTGAAAAAATTGCTTTGAATTTATTTGATTTTCGAATTATTAACAAGTAGGAATTTGTAACTTTTAAAAGCTTTTAAAATATTAAGTCAAAATTAAATCAAACGATTTTTTATAATAATTAAAAATATAATTTTGACTAAAAATTCCATCTTTTCAATATTTAAAAAAATGGGGATTAAATAAATATAATTTTTATTTTTTAGGGTCAGAATTCCGAGCCAATTTAAATGTATTAAAATCCTTGTTAATACTTTATTCTGTCATTAGCTACTAGAATGACAGCGTTTAAAAGTGTTCAGTCTAGGCTCAAGCTCCTCATTTTCCCCCCTCCGAACCAAAATATCCAATTCGAACCCTAAATACCAGACTATAATGTTGTAAATTTGAATCATTGATCCTGCGTTGTCCCCTTTTAAACATCAATTGGCGCCGTGGTACAGTAAGTCGTTTGAACCATCTTCTCACTAGAAATCCTACCTTGCCAACTAGAGCGATCGAGGACCAAGCCAAACGACATTTCTAAGCCAACTAAATGAAATTTGAAGTAAAGATTTCAAGAACCGACTTAATCCAAACTTGCTAGCTAGGGAAATTATTACGTAGATAAATTTCAATTTATCGTAGTTATAATTTTAGTTTGTTTGTCTGGCTGTCCGTCGGTCCGTCTGTCTGTCCGTCCGTGTGCGCTCTAACTTCCTTCAACCGATTCTCTTCAAACTTGGCACACAGACTCCTCGGGTCAAGGGGTCAATCGCTAGACATTTTCAGCCAAATCAGTTTAACGGTACAGGAGTAACGGTACATGCATTTCAAATGGGCGATATTTTTTATTGCGCCAATCGATAGATAAACGTATTCTGATCAAACTTTGTCAAGACACCATGGTCCTAGACTCAATAGTTGAGGAGTAACGGTCAATTGACGGTTTTGACGGTTACATGCATTTTAAATGGGCGATTTTTTTATTGTGCCAATCGATAGATAAACGTATTGTGATCAAACTTTGTCAAGACACCATGGTCTTAAAGTCAATAGTTGTGGAGTAAGATGTCGATATCAGATTAAGATTACATGTCATAACATGTCATTGGTTGTCAGTTGTCATTATCATCATTCAGATTTATCTACGTGTTTTCTTCGTGTCTTGACATGACTTGTTTTACAGATACTTGTCATTCTGAGTGTTCAAGTATTTCAGCATATATCAATGGCAACTTTTAAAAATTTGGGATGGCTGGTCAAACGTTCATCTCTACCAAGCCAAACGACATTTCTAAGCCAACTAAATGAAACTTGAAGTAAAGATTTGAAGAACCGACTTGATCCAAATTTGCTAGTAAGAGATATTATTTTACAGATACTTGTTATTCTGGGTGTTCAATTATTTTAGCATATGTCATTGGTGTTGCAAAATGTACGGGTTCTCTTGGTCTCAGATGACCCCATTTCTGAAGATGCGCTAACCGTGCGGTGGATGTGTGAGCCGTGTGTCCGAGATCACATTTTTCTGCAGTGGCTGCTTGAGAGCCATCTAGTCCCATTCGGTGCCATTCAGTGCCAGTCTGTGCCACGAGGTCTCAACGC
>JAQFZH010002461.1:0-16510 GCA_034695485.1 Entomobrya nivalis | reverse complement strand
CTCCCCGCTAGCTTGAGTCGGGATCTCTCAGCCAGTAAGCCAACGACCTCAAATGTGACTTATGTTTATGTTGATTAACTAGCACCGGTATGTTGGAGAATAAAGAAAAGTAGGTAGATATTGATCAAAGATACTTTTTAATCCAATCCGGATATTTGGCAAATCTGGTATGGTACTTTAAAGGTTGAATGCGATACATGAATATCTTCTTTGTGGTATGTTGGCGTTGGCATTACAATATCATTTGAATGTATTAATCACTGAATACAAATGAGTTTTACCCTCTAATCGCGCATGAGACATTGATCCAGCACTTGAGCTATTAATTAAGTTGATATTTCTTTCAACATTCCCTTTATCGCGCCGTAAACGGTCTGGTCAGCACCTTACGCCTTGCACCTGATTATTACACTAGTAATGTTAATACTGTTGGTTTGTAAACATGTCAAATATAGATAATATATTTCATGTGATCGGAGGACGTGCAATTCATTGAATTGCTGGTACAAATATAATGATAATAAAATATCTTATCATTTTATGTTTTGCCTGATTGTGGAATGTGGATGACATAAACAGTACACCAATTTATAAAACGATGCAAAATTCAAAAAAGAGAATATAGTATGATAAGCTTATCAACTTACGCAGAACTACTAAACAAAGCAACAGCAGGTGAATAGGTATGTATAAAAGATACAACGTTAAATACATAATATATTATCTGAGATAAAAATATTAAAAACATTCGCATTTTCCTCCAAAAGGATCTGCCTGCATTACTATGCACTTTAAAGTGCATTCAAACAGGATAAATAGTACAAAACAATTGGTTTGGTACGCTTCCTTTAAGGAAAATTATTAAAAAGTGCAAGTGAAGCACGCACGCGTAAGATAAGAGAATTAAATCATGTTGTTGTCCCAGAAAAGAATAATCAGAGGAGATTAACGGTGAGAACTCTTTTCTTATAAAATTATACGAGGTGTGGAAAACTATGCTGCGTGAAAAGGGATGCATAATGAAGGCTGTAATTCATGCTTACTTCTTTATCCTTTTATTGTTTATATACATAACTGCAATGTACAATGTAAGTATAGCATGTTTCATATATATTGCAAATTTTGCGCTATTGCACACAAAATGAAGGTACAAAATCATCGCTATGCCAGTGTAGCAAAGTCAAATTCAACATTCAAGCGTACAGAAAGAACTGAATCGATAATCATCATAAAATATTGAGTCTCGATTTAGATGTTAGAAATATCGATTGTATTAAATTTTGCAACAGTTTTTCCATTTTATTTATGACCATCGTAGCAAATAACATTGTTTTCTGGGATTACGTACAGCATGTACAAGCATGCATCTTTTAAATCGCCAGCTTTTGTTCCTTTCGATGCACTATAGTTTTTTGTGCTCTTTATTTATAGTGTCTGCATTAATAATTTGGACGCTACTTTTCCACGGGAACAAATTTTTTGCTAGAGTTTTAGGGAAAAAAAACTGTTGTATGAAATATATTTATGATGTAATTCGTCAAGTGGGAAAAACACTCTTTTTATTACTAGTCTTTCATTTTATGACCAGCTAGCCATTTTAATGCATATGAAGAGACTAATTAGGATTTATTAAGGATTGTTTTGATTCCATGCTTTTTTGCTTTATTCGAGTGATTTAGATCGAATTGAAGTCTGACACACATTTACCTGTAAAGGAGTCAAAAAATGTATTTAACATTTGAGGATACTTTTATTGCAACTGTTTTAAATCTAGCAAGCTCTTGTGGCAATTTTTAGTTATGTTTACCTCATATCTACTTCTCTACAGTTTTACAATTATAAAGGCTTTTTGTTTCACCTGAAAATCAGTATTTTGCTATATTGTATATACTCAAATAAGAAAATAAATTGACATCTGTCCTGCCCTTACCCTTCACTAATAACACTTTTTTATGATTGATAATAACAGTAATAATTTTTTGATATGCAAACCGACCATGTTACATATCATTCCCGCAAAATTATTGTAAACATGTTTATTTTTACCACTAACGATGAGCTTCGTAGGTTATTTCTTACTTGATGTCTCTGTCAACATTTTGCTCGTCCATCTGATTGGACGACTTTTTATTGCCATTTTCTAGATTAATTGTACACGCGATGATGTTGATAATAGTGTGTATACCGCTCATTAGTGTGACTTTACAACATTATTTGAGTATTTCTCATGTAAGAATGTGATAATAATATAATGCGAGAGTAAATATTATTAACTAATAGTCCACGCACTACATTGACTTTGCTGAACTTCAAATCATTTATGGCGAAAACCAGTGAGTGTACCTACCTATTATTTATGACATCAATCGTAGGAATCTTCACGAGATTAATGCACCTTTCCTCACATGCACTAATTACGGCTTCTGCATTAAAAAAATTTATAGCCATATAATGGCAATACAATAGAGTACAATCATAAGAAAAACTCCCGCAAGGCTAATAAATATATAGCATTAACGCTGACAATTTATTGTGTCAACTCTTAAAACGAGATAGAATGACATTATTTTTTGAAAAAAATTACCTTCAATAGAATATATCATCTTCAATCGAGTGCATTCATATTTCATATTCAATTTTTATAATGACAATAAAAAATTATTCTGAATGACTCATATTCTTGTACAAAGAGCTGCTTTGTCATTGGACGTTAATCGTCATAAAATCATAACACTTATTTATTTACTTTAACTTACGCGTTCAACATTTACCATACCATATCATTTCTGTGGTCGCTTGGTGTGTTGTAAACACGGCTTGCATTTTGAAAACACAGATTACCATTATGATACTTTGTAAGATGATATGAGAAAGTAATAAAATATAACCAAAATGTACTTGCGCAGCCTTCAACTCTGATATATTTTCTGTTCTGCGAGATGATAATAACAAATTCATACATAAATCACACATAGATACTAATAATCATGGTGATAAATTATCTTAAAATGGTATTAACAAATGCATGTATGTTTATGTACTTTAGATATTATAAGCCATGCAAAATTTAAAATAAGTACAATTTATTTATCAGCTCTTCATGTACATACTTAAAAAATCATAATCAAAGCATTCATGTAAACGGCAATCTAAGCTTTGCCAATTTAAGATAAGACACGAGACGACAGCGAATGACTGACTGAACTTTGCTATACTGCATTTTGAACGTGAATAAAGAAAATGTTACGTATTAACCCTACACCCTACTCAACTCACAATTCATATCGTGGCAAGGCAGGCAGATAGTGAATTTGTTTGCATATGTGCATGCGCAAAAATTGGAGTTAAAAATAAATACAGCATTGATGATTGTTCCCGTTTCTTGCGATGGTGCAATAAAACACCAAAACATGAATGACATGATATTGTTTAATCTAATACTTACTACCTGACCTACAGCAAAGGTACATAACATTCATAAATTTTGAATGTCTGTATGGGTACAACCTTTGTATTGTTAACGTGGGATTGAAAAACTCACTAATGTAAGTTATTCATATTAACCTAAGTGAAAATTCATGAGTTGGAATATAAAGAAGCACGAATTTAAATGTTTTAGAATTTATGATGAGCGAGTTGTATGGTATTTGATAATGATGATGATGACCTGCATTACCGTGATGATTTGGCAATGTTGGCCTATCTGCTTGTTTTTGTTAATAAAAAATATGAACTATCATCTTTTACTATGTTTGCTTATGATATGAAGAATACATAGCGTTAACGTTTCATCAATACCGGTAAAAAAATTATGCCATTCATACGCATTTTTTGTAGAATTCGTTTGCTAAAGTAATGATAATTCTGATGATGAGCTGAGCTGTTATGCAATTCAGAAAAGTTTTTAAGTTGTTTTTGTTTCCATGCTGCAGTGCAATTTGCAACTTTCGTAGGTGAACTTTCGCATGGCATGTTCATAATCATAAGTAACATAATTATTGTTGTGCTTGATGCTGATCTCTATTAGTGATAAAAGTGATAATTTGACGTAAATAACGTATGCCGGTGAAATTATATCTCGACTTAAAGGAATGATGACAATCGCAATTACTGAAACGGAATACATAGATAAATAGTTAAGTATTTTTTCGCATGTGCCATGCACCTTCTTGTCGTTGCAATTGCAACTTGTATTTGAAATGGAATAAGGAAAAACAGGTTTCATATTTCGTTTTCCTCACTCGTTCACAAAAAACTTACTAGCTCGTCATTCACAAATAATTCGCAATCAGCTAGTAATCCTGATCTCTCATGCACCAAGAATGCTAAGCGCATTTGCTTTATATGACAATTAAGAAGAAAGACAAGTAATGAGTCATTTTCAAAGTAGACAAAATGAAAGGCAGTAGCCACTACTGAAGTATTTTAAGTACCAGCGCAGCGCACGGTGGTATCATCAATTAGCAATCATAGCTGAGTAATAACCAAACCATTTACTACAACGGAAATTGTTGGTCACAAAATAATGAATGGAGAAGTGCCGATTACGGTCATTTTGGTACTCACCCATTTCTAGGTATTTATAACTATCCATGATTATTAGTTTTAGTGCACTGCAATAATGTGCAGTAGATATTGGATGCAAAAACCCAGAGGCCGAGGGAGACAAGGCGTAATAATCATTGCATATTATTCGACTACCTCCGCCTTAGCTCGTGTAGTATGTCTTTGCTAATGCTTTCCTTTGGTTGCCAATCATTTATTTTATTGCTAATCTTAATGTCTCTATGTGCTATAATTGGTTAAGGCAATTATAGTCGATCGCATGTTCAGAATGCAACGTGGCAGCAAATTGTTACCGTATTTTAGCACTATGCAGCTATAAATTATTGAACATTAAAGTGACGCAAATTATCTCTCGTTGTCTAGTTTCAAATTATAAATGCACATTAGATTAGTCGGGAAGGGAAAAAACAAAGTAGAGAAGGAAAGGAATGAATGATTACGTTAAAGTGTCAATAATAACGATGTTTATGACATGTAAAATGATACAGTTCAAAATATTATGTGTAAAGTTGTCAAATTAGCTTACAACTAAACTAAATTACAAACATTAATTTTCTCACCTTGCAAGTGGTCCACTCCGTTTCGCTCTCTGACTGAGGATCTTTTCAACAACGGGATAGTCACCGTTCCTCGCAGCTTCAATTAGCTCCTGATCTTTGCCCATGCCATACCACTCTTTGATGACACAGTTTTCTCAAAGGTCATATATAACAAAAAAAATGCAGTGTGCACAAACGCTTCAATTACTTAATACTCACTACAGAAATTTGCAATCATTAGTGCAAATACGATTTTTCTCACATTTTCACTTTACTCACTGCAAAACACATTTATCTTACACATATTTTCTTAAGTTAAATTTGGAATGTAATTTTACAATAATAAAATCACGATAAATGACTAATTCGTAGAAAATGCATTATGTACACGCACAACAACAATCAATCACAACCACTGCAGTTATATTTTTTACTGAATGAATTAATTTTTTCATGTAAGTGGACGAACGGTAACATTGAATACTCAGTCGGGGAATGTTATAGGTATTGCTGCCTTCTTATATTCGGCAAAAAAGTAACTTGATTTTAATATCATTTGCCGAACAGTTTCAATATTTTGAAATTGTTACATAATCACATAGTTAACTTGAAATATACTTTTCTTTAAAGCAAAAACAAAAAAGTTTCCCAAAGAAAAATAACAATCTTGTTATTATTTACCTCGCAATCGTCTCCTCTGTCAGATGAAACTGTTTTTGTATGTTAGTATGTTGTATTATAATGCATATTGTGTCCCAGGCTTAAATGTACATATTCTTGCACATCACGACAATATTAGTATATAATTTTTTCCACATTTATTGTATCTCTATATATCTATCTATATAACTATGACTATTCTTTTATTATTACACATAGTTAGTTATAATCAGTCAGTAGTGTTGGTGGCAGTATTAGAACTATCATCATCATGTATCCATTACCCTAGTACACTGTTGAAAGCTGGGAGCATGATATGGTTTCCTTTTATATGCTTTATTTGGATATATATATTTCTGTCTCTCTAACTTGCTCGTTTAAAAAAATATTACATATTATTTTCCATGGAAGACAACGTAACACAACTGTACTTTGTGAGCCTCTATGTCTGGCATGGCCTGCCTTTGAACAAAAACCTTACACACACATGCGTTTTATATGAGAGCAATAATAATCATACGGGCGCACACACAGTGACACACCAAAAAAGTGTTATATTTATACAGAGATATCGGTCTGCAAGTATATTTTTAAGCCTTTTTCTAAATAAAGTATACATACATTCCTTTCCTGCTGTTGGACTGGGAGTACTGCTCTATTTCTACTCCCGTTTTGTTCCAAGAGCCTTTTTGAACGTATATGGAAATATTGTTATGAGGAGAGGATGAGAGCCAGATCGACAGGCACGAGGACGCAACGAAAAGCAGACGAGTAGGTTTATTCGGCACTCACGAGGAAACACTTTTACGTGGTTGTGGCCAATTTGCCTCATGCTTTCAGCAAATATTACTTATATCGAGAAAGTATTATATGCCAAGTCTCGACTCTCCATGGGCAGTAGTTTGGAAATTATACAACAATTAGTTTTTCTGGCTGACAGCGAAGGCGATAGTAGAGAAGGGTCCCCCCTTATGTATTATTCCCAAAAAATGTTTATTATTATTTTTTTGGAAAAAAACTCTTCTCGTATAATATCACCACATCCGTAATGCTTCCCATTTCTCTATGAGTAGAGCATTTTACTTCCAACAAAAAAACATTAGATTCAACTACAACGTTATAATCTTTTTTGTAATAACAACATAAAATGGTGTAATGCTCAGAGAAAAATGGTAAGCATTACGGATGTGGTGATATTATACGAGAAGAGTTTTTTTCCAAAAAAATAATAATAAACATTTTTTGGGAATAATACATAAGGGGGGACCCTTCTCTACTATCGCCTTCGCTGTCAGCCAGAAAAACTAATTGTTGTATAATTTCCAAACTACTGCCCATGGAGAGTCGAGACTTGGCATATAATACTTTCTCGATATAAGTAATATTTGCTGAAAGCATGAGACAAATTGGCCACAACCACGTAAAAGTGTTTCCTCGTCAGTCACTATGTGTTATGCTCTACGTAGGTATTAGGTATTATTCTCAGTGTGTGCCTACATGTATTTCAAACCAAAAATCCAACCGTCGTCAGATTTCAAAGGGACGATGATGGTTATGCTGGGTTATATAGTGGCAATTGGGATATAATGTCCATTTTTCACCCTATTCCTAAATATATTTGGTGTGCAGCGTAAAATGTATATGTTATGTAAGAGTTCAAATATTGTGTATTTCCTTTACACACAAAAATGGATAGATATTTTGTTGGTCTGCTTTGGCTTTAACAGTGTTGTTGTGCCGATTCCTTGATAATGTTCCATGTAGACGATCACTAGCTACTTGCCAGTACCACTAACAGCATTATATATATCCATCCAGTCGATTTCTCCATCCATGTAGGTTGATACGCGTGTAACATGTATATATATCTGGAGTATCCAGCTGAATCTGTCCAGAGATCCGGATGGAGATCTAAACAGTCCAAGTCCTTATTTTTCCTAGACCCCTAGTCAGCCTTGGCTTTGGCTTGTAATGATGATTTTTATATGAATATAAGGCATACTTTGTTCATCTTCACATGGCGTGCGTATAATAAACAAGGGAGTCTGAGCGAAAAGGAGCGCTGGTGAGACAGGAGAATGAACATACACAAAAAGGTTTAGTTTACAAGACGAGATGAGATGCATGTATGGATTTTCTTGGTGGCTGTTGTATTTGTATTGTATGTGTACCAAGTAATTTGTGATGTGATGATAATACAAAGCCGTTGTGTAACTAACTCGCACTCTACTGTTTACTACTGGAGTTTACAGAGAGCTACCACAGTAGACAAAGTGAAAAAAAGAAAAGTGAACGGATTCACGACGAGAGAGAGAGAGAGAGAAAGGAGCAGATGGAAATGGAAATAATCGATCCGTCCATATACACACCCTTTGCTTGT
This sequence comes from Entomobrya nivalis, assembly GCA_034695485.1. Taxonomy (NCBI): domain Eukaryota; kingdom Metazoa; phylum Arthropoda; class Collembola; order Entomobryomorpha; family Entomobryidae; genus Entomobrya; species Entomobrya nivalis. Next base: position 8,365 of record JAQFZH010002461.1, on the reverse strand, counting down.
CTTGTGGTACTTGTTAAGTTGCCTTGTATTATGCAAGCTTTGTCCTGTATATATCTTGCCTTTCTCTTGCTGACTTCTTTTCTTATGATGATGATGGCATTGTAATAATATATTGCACAATTACGGCACTACTAAAGTCTACTGGCATGCATCATCCAGAGAGTAAAAGCAGTAGGGAAAATAGCGGTTCCAGTTTTGCAGAAAAAAAATTTGCCGAACAAATGACTGACTTTTGTGGAGTTGTCGGCACGGCACGCACTTAACATACACCAAAAACCAACACACAACTTGTTCTTCACCGTTCCTTTTTCTGCATGAAAATCCAGCAAGCTTTTAGAGAGATGTTGCTTTACTTGAATGATGATGATGATAACTTCATGGATTTTTCTTTTTAGTAAGTAAGCGTGTTCTTTGTTAAAAAATGTTTGAAGAACCATACACATATTTTGTTTAGTGGTAAAAAATAATGCTGCAAAAATTGTATACTTGACTTGAGTTCAGTCAGTCCCAATTACAAATTTACAAGTGACAATGATGTTCCTTCTGTCTTGGCAAGAGTTGAAAACAACACTGAGCGAAAAAAATTGCATGCTTTGCTCTGCTATTTGTTACTTAATGAGTTTTACACTGCACATGTGTGTGTGTTTGTGAGTGTCTGTTAACTTGATGATATCATCATCATTGTGGCGTTTGATGTGATGCCATGCATGCTAGCCAGCCAGCATAAGTTTCAATTTAGCATACATACATTATAGACATATCTGTTATAGAAATTCTGAAAGTGTTTTTAATATGTGGCTCAATTAGACTTGTCATGAGTCCACGCAGACGTATGGTTGTTCGATTGAGTCCAAAGTATGCATGTTGCGATGAAGATCTGTAAAGCACTTTTATTTAGTTTCAGAGCTCAATAATAATACGATTTAACAATTGCACTGAATGGATTACAGACATATGTCAATTTCGAGTTGAGTTTTGTGACTAGGGATGATGATAATGATTGCTATGAAGTTATGATACGAAAATAATTCACTTCAAGTTAGTTAAAACACTTTTACATGGACATTCAATGATTTTGTTATTCCCTTCTGCGCGCATGGACTCACACATGCATTGAGTAGAAAAGTTACTGCTATTTAGTAAATTTGGGCGAAGTTTTGGATGCTGAGTGAGATCTGAACCTTAAAATCTGTATTAGTTATATGCATATTTATGTATGTTCGTAGAAATTAAATTCTAAGCAATGCAGTGCCGATTTAGAATTGAATTGATGATTTCAATGAATAACGTATAATATAAGTGGAATTACTGGATTAGGATGTAAAATATAATGCTTTCTAAAACTATACATTCATTTTATAATAAATAGATATGTTTAAATGAAAACTAGACTAGAATAATTGTAAATGGAGTCAAAAAGGAATTTGTTAATTTTTCAAAACTCATGTTTTATTATCTATGAAAATGATCTTAATCAGTCATATCAAGAAACAAACTCAATCAAGTGTAATGATTTCCACTTCTACGTCCCGCTTTTCAGCAGAGGGTTTTGCTTCCGGACGCTTAGTAACACGACGCTCAATAGGCTGCCCCATGATCTCCACCTGAAATAAGCAGATATTTTATACAGATTAGAAATTGGTGACATGATGACCGATATGAACAGAAAAACATTTGAATAAAAAATCTTGTAATTTGATTTGATACGTACTTTTTGAGGCCCATCTTTTTGTGGTCCAACTTCTTTGTTGGCTTCTTGCAATTTTGTTTTTTTCTTCGGTGGTTCCTTGACTCGTTCCAGCTCTGGAACGAGTTCTTTTTCAGCCGAGCCACTCATCTATTTAATAAAAAATTAAACCACTAATTAATCATTGTTAAACTCAGGTTGGTAAGCTTGATTTAAGTTCATAAACTACATCAGTTATCTATGTATGTCTACGTGGATATAATCAAATCATTTCAACATAGTACAAACACTATCCAATTTTCTCCCATATCACTGGAAAATGCAAGATTCGAAAAAATCATTTAGTTTAGATCCTATGCTGACCTTTATTCCAATTTTGATGTACTTACATGCTTATATATAAATGTTATTTTCAATAATGAAATTCAATATCGTAGATCTGTTTTCCAATCATCTTTATATTCAGCAAAAAAAAATCACATGACCAAAAATATGCATCCTAATCATCCATCATTTCATGTCTTGATAAGCAAAAGCACATGACTTGCAACTTACAACCTTATCAAGTTACCTGTATACAGACATACATGTCATCTCATAAAGCTTTGCCTTTAAATTAGCATGAAAATTAAAATGCAGCATATATATTTGCTTACAGGCAAGGACAACTATATATGATAGAACGTACAAAAACAGGTGCATAATCTCAAAGCAAAAGGAATCATGAGGCCTGTCTTTAGCTTATCATTCTACAAAGCCAAACAGGTTCCTTTTTTTATAAATGCAGCATAGCCAAAGCCAGACCACCACCACACCAATATCATCTCTCCAGACAAACTATAGCCATCAAATGTGTTCCTCAGCTGTTAGCGCATTGTTCTCATATTAATTATCATATTATAATGGCATTTCCTCGCTTAAATATCAATTAAATATACTAAATTTCCTTTCCAGTTAATGGTTTGAAAGTTTACAAGTTTGCTAGTGAAAATGTCATCATGGAAATTTCAAAATATTCAACAGTATATGGCATTTACTATCCCTCAAAAATGTACGCAAAATTCTCGAAAAATAATTCCCCGTCGACAAATTCAGTTTTCAATGTTATCAGTGATGGAACTTACGTTATTAGTCTTCTCGTCAGACATCTTGTTTTTTGCTTGCAGTCAAAATATTGCTGGTAAGCGTCCTTTTTTAATTATCGCTTTGTAGCAGTTAACTTTTTGAGAGGTCTTCGGTCTTCTTGATATTATTGTCATAAGATCATTCCTGTCTTTTACAATAGGAATGAGCCAAGTGAGGAGTAGGGTATGGGTTTACCTTTACTTGCTATCAGCTATAGTAAAGCAGCAAAGCTTAGGAAATGGGAGCCATATTCAAAATCCCGGCATTTTCATTATACTCCGGCTGCTCTATGCTTGCACTGCTACAGAATTGAGAGTAAAGGCAAAGAACGGTTTTTGTAAAAGATTGTATTGCCTTGTCTTGTAGTGCTGGCTGAGTGCTGAGAGCAAAAGCCCCATTTAAAATACATTGTATCATCGTTGTCCTGTGCTTGTTCATCAATGGTGCATTTTATTAGCACACAGTGTAGTGTGTAACTGATTTTCATCATCAGTGTTCATTGTTTTAAAATACACATTGTATCTTTTTAACAGTGAATCTCACTCCAGCCTTGAATTCGATGGAAGTTGATCTTTCTCCTAATCAGCCTCTTCAGGTGACCGTGTCAGGGAATCCCCCATCTACGGGCTATATTTTGATTCAAGCTCATGCCCATCTCAGCAATATTACCTTGTCAACAAGCGAAACATTAAGTCCTGGCCAGTTTACAACAGGATATAATATTGGTGTTGTTATTACCCCACCAGCCAGTTCAGCGTACTTAAGAAATAGTCACAATGTTACAGTTCTTGTCTTAATTATCGCCCAATTTTACGATACAAATGGTAAACAATCTATGCATTTTGCGGGAATCATATGATTGTTTAGTTTATAAAACTGTTCTTTAATAATGAAATTAACACAATTTCTATTTCAATGCTGCATTGATTTATTTTTATTAATTAGCTCCGATACCAGGAGGCTGTAACATGGAGTTATCAATAAAAACTGCACCATTCCTACCAACATTATTTTCGAAAGATGTTCTAACTGTGGATTACCCCTTGGGGTCATGGCCTCTCAACGTTAAACCGGCGACATGCGACAGAGCTCCTTTACAATATGACGTCTACGTATACTACATGGAAGAAAGGGACTTCTCAAGCAGAACTGCTTTTGACAGCATTCGTCTCATGTCCAATCTTACCTCAATTGAGCGTAACGGGAAAAAGGTAATCTAATAAATAGCAGTGACGACACTTTCTAGCTGAAAAATATGCTTATGTTGCATTCTAACCAAAGTTGAATGAAAAGCTATTGAAGATCTGACAATGATTTCATTTTTGCATTAAACCTTTCACTCGTCGGCATCCGTGTTTAATTTTACAATATTACATACAAAACTCCTTCTACATTCATTACATTTTTGAATGGCTTGGGCACTTGAATGAATGTATAAAAAAATTATAAAGATTTGATTATGTTACTTAAAAAAACACCTTTTTCATTCAAGACATCTGAATTGAATGGAGATTTTTACAGGAAAAGGTGCCGATACTCAATTGTACGATTCGTTTTTAACTTGTGAACGAATGATCATAAATTATGACCCGTATTAAGATATTTGGCTTTACAAAAAGGATATATGGTGTTAAATTTAGCATCTGTGACCTTTTCGCTTGCTTACAAAATGAAATATGACTCCATCCAAGTGAGAAAACTACGTGCGTCCGCATGACACGGTCGGTGGACCCTGTAATGTGCATGTCACATTTATATGACGACTCTGTCAAAAGCTCGTTTGGCATGCTTGCTCATATTCATTAGAATTTATCAAAACAGATATATAATAAGAATATTTCAGAGGAAGACGGAGATTGAAAGTTGCATTGAAATACATGATCCGTGTTGACTGTGCGTAGGTATAAATTGCTGATTTTGGTGTTTAAAAGTCTTTTCTTGTCGTTTGGTCATGAAGCGATATTCTTGTTTGTATTTTTCCTTTTTTCAAAGGCACAAAAATGAATAAAAGTTTGGTTCGACAGAGAATAGCCGTCTCCATTTCACACGACAAGGCATGTAGTCATAAACATAATTCTATTCATATTAACCAGCCATCCGAGTCGGCACTTGTTCCGCCAATGTAACCCATTGCTTTGCCATTGTCAAATGTAAAAATGATGACATTATTAGACTTTATAATGACAATAATGAAGAAGAAGCGTTTATTGTTAAAACGCACACAGGACATTCACTTTACGTTTGATTGACCGGCTTTATTGGCATGATGTCTCTCACATCATCATACACATTCGTGTAATATTTGGTCGTATCATCATTATTACAGAAGCAACTTGTGATTTTGCATATTTCCTTTTTTTGTCACAAATCACAAATTTACATACAGTTGATGAATTCATGCGAGATTTTTTTTCTAGCATTGAAATGACACCCTAGGAATCTCATTTTATACTTGACTTAACGTGTTTTATGTGAACTTAATACGTTTTATTGGTTTTGTGTCTGGTTCCCTGAAATAGGTTGAGTTCAGCGGGAGTCCACCATCAAAAGTGAAATTTGCCAATTATCCAGGAACAGGTAGAGTGGTAGCTGTCATTCTTCGAACGCTCACAGCATCTGCGGCGTACACACCATCATTGTCCTTTGGATGCTATCCTGAGTCACCGGATGATGAGGAATCATGTCAAGTTTTAGGTAAGTTGCTTCTTTTCTCGAAACATATGTACACTTAAATTGAGAATGTATCAATATTAATTTTTCGTATGTAGGTGTAGCCTATACCCACTTTTCTTGTGACAAACAGAAAAATAATATGAATCATTTACGTTCTCTTTTCGTCGAGTTTAAAGTACTCATAACAATAAAGCAATTCAGATTCAGTATGTTTTGAAATACTTGTGATCATCATGTCTTTTGTCGCATGGTCAATCAGTGTTCAATGTATGCCACTGCGATGCTGCATTTTTTTCTTTATTCATTTCATTTCATACTCACGCTTCAGAAAATGAAATTATTTTTGTTCATTCAATAAACTGATAGTGGTAGCGGTGACGATGATACTGGGACAAACCCAAACCTGTAGCCGTTAGCTTTACATTATAATAATATTGAGTAATGTGAATATAATTTGAATGAGAAGACTATTTTTTAATACATGTTGTTATATTTAAGAGTGTGTACTTCCTATTTTCCACGTATTTGTTCTCTAGTCCTACGCGGTAAATTACAATTATCAGTCGTTGTGAAGTGAAGAGGGATTCATCCATCCATAATCATTTCATGAGAGTGATCATCATACTTTTTTTCGTTTTTCCTTTTGTTACAGCATCTGTGGGTGCAAAGCTGTTAAACGCAGGACTCCTGTTCATCGGTCTCTTTCTCATCTCGCTAGGTCATCGCTTTTACAAATGCCAACTGTTCCTGCTGGGATTTTGCATGAGTGCAGTTCTCTTTTACGTCCTGTTGGAGAGAGTGATCTCAGTCGGAAGTACAGGTACCTTCCACTTAAATATGTATTCAGCTACCACTACTGGCAATTCATTATAATGTATTGTCTGGAATAAGAGCACATACTTTGTAATTTTTAGTAAGCATTTAGTGTTTTATATCACAAGGAAATGACAACAGCAGTGGTGATTGTGGTAATGGTGGTTGGTGATATATCCGTATAAAATATTTCCTGGCTTTTGCATTTCGGTGAAGTACCATTGCCATTGAGCCATACATGTGTGATTCGTGGCATGCAATATACACACACGTACCTTTGTAAAGTCACCACACCATCCACCTACCTCCATCATTCTCATTTATAAACACTATCTCTCTTCCTGTCATCCTCCGTTCTTCTTCTTTGAGCAATAAAATGCGAGTCTATTATTATCAGATTAAATGGTAAATGGGCAGACACAATGATTCTCCAGCTATAACAGTGTAATAGATCCCTGTACAATAATTTATAATAATACTTAATACAATATTATTGCAAGAAACAATGAAATTTACTATTAGATTACTGTATTGCCTTAAATCACTCGCTAGTCCTTCTGCCACCAAGCAAACTTTACAATCAGCTAGCGTGGCGAGAAACGTAAAACGGATATACTATATTCAAATGTAAGTCATGTATTCTCTCTAAGTCCTAGTTGATATATTACTCGATCTTCTAAAAAAACTAAAATTATTATAAAGCTTGTCAGAGAATATCCTTGGACGTGGGTTGCAGACAACCTGTGTAGCAAAAAACATAATAAACTATAACTATATGACCAGTATATTATTTTACACATACAAACTTATATTTTACTGCAGAAAAGCGAGTTTGGCTGGCAAGTAAGCAATGTATCATCTTGTAGCTAGGTTTACCAGGTTTAAAATCTGTGAAGACATGCATTTTCTAGCTTGTCACTTTTTCACTCAGATGAGCAAGCAAGCAAAGAGACTAGAGTCAGACTCAGGCGAGCTGGCTGCTGGAGAAGAAAACCTTGTTTTAAGAAAAGTTGAAAAGGATATTTTATGGAAAGGCATGTGTGTGTGTGTCTTTTCATATGTACAATTCCTTAGTTGGCATTTGGCAATGTGAAATATTAATGATAATCTTATATAACCATAGTTATGATGCAGTTACTATAGAGATACATGCATTATGGCATACTTATATGTTTACTTGCATGCTAGCTCAGCGAGAACAGTTAGCTTGGTCGGATTTTGAAGGAGGATGAGAGTGAGACAGAGAGAGAGAGAGAATTTAGTCATGCTTGATGAACATTTTTGGAAGGGTCTGTCAGATCTCATTAGGGACTTTTGTGGTTTTACACATACACAGTGGCCGGGACTAGTTCAACAACGGTCGGTGCCCTGGGAGGTGCATTGTGGTTAGCTCTTTGGTCAAAATTCGGCTCCCCAATGGCACCAGTCCTCTTAGCATCTATACTACTTGGCTCGTTGGCTGCGTCCATTGTGGCTTATACGCCACTTGGTAAGTCTCACTTGTTCCTTTTTGCTTTATTCATTTATTTTATCTAGTCCGAACTACATCATTTCATTACGACATGATAATCACAACTCCGCAATATGCTAGTTTGGAACTATTGCTTTGGCTATTATTTCAAGTAAAAGGGTTAAGCATTGCCATTATCTTTAACAAGCTTTGAGCCAAGATTGCCTTTTGCTTTGTAATTTTAGCAAGCTCTGAAAAATTTCCATTCTTGTTAAGCTGATCGTTTTTATTGTTCTTTTATTTTTGCTATATTGCCTTTGTCGTTGTCAAGAAAACTTATTGCCATCCATTAATACATTTTGAGGTAATTAATGAGTCCATTTTCCCCAGTTCCTTTTCTCCGTATATTCCGGATGTGCATTTTATCCCAGGAAAATAGTAAATACAAGTAAACAAAAACAAATAGGTACAAAAAATACGAGTTGCCCTTGCTGCTATTATTCAACAGTACATCAATTTTAGGTGAGCCTACGTAATACATACCGTATTCTCGCTAAATACCGCAGCTCTCTAAAAAACGCAGCTCTCTAAATAACGCAGTCCCTAGAAGAGGGAAA
>JAQFZH010002460.1:0-16511 GCA_034695485.1 Entomobrya nivalis | reverse complement strand
CAAAAATCAAATTCACACTACCTCCAGTTAAGTCACAAATCGTCCTTTAAATCTTTGATATTTATATGAACTACATAGAAATATTCAAAGCGACTCGTCTGCATATATTTTCATTTGTATTAATATTCAATATGAATACTTAAAACCATGAACTAACATTAGTACAGCTAAAGATGGACCATTTTTACAATGGAGTAAAAAGCGTCACCTTGTCTGCCATACAAAGAGAATTCTTAGCCTTAATTCTGAGAATGTTTAAAATTTATAGCATATCATATCAATCAATCCTACTTAAATTGTTACCAAAAATCAAATCGTCTTTTAAATCTTTGATATTTAGATGAACTACATAAAGCATAAATACTCTTAAAGATAGTACCATAAAAAAGCATAAATTGCTTGATTTATTTAAATACGCCCACTTAATTAAAAGACCAATAACCAATATAAAGACATTGAAATAAAACCAAATTCGAATTGACCGTAGAGCTTCTCGTCTCAAGCTGACACTACTAATTGAGATTTCGTCCAAGGCATATATTAGATCTAGAACAGCCATGCAATCCAGTGCGAAGGTGATTCCAGCAAAACCAAGGAACAAAGCTAAAATGGCATAAAATTAATTAAACACCAAATTTACAAAACGCAATTTTAAGTAAAAAAAACTCACCAAAAATGAATAAAGATAACCTACACTCTTTATAGAAGTCTATTGATTGAATTTCCTCAGCAAATAATTTTCCAAAGATAATTATTCCTATTACAAATATCGCTTCTGATATCAACCCAATCTGTAAATTAAACAAATTTATACGATAAAATATGTATATTATTTTAATTGGCACTGTATTTTTGGTAAGTTTAATAATCTCTTAAAACTTACAATTTTAATTACACACTTCACCATTTTGAGATATCTTCTATGGTGATTTTTTTTCGAATTGATATTAAAACATCAACTGGATTCGCTGAAGCTCCAAACTTTACTGCACTACATCTTAAATATTTCAATACATTGCAGCATTGAATGACTTATGTCATGGCACGTATTTTAGGGCTAAAAATAGCATACTGAACACTACACAAAACCAGAACAAGTCATAATGTAAACTTTTCAAGTTTTCTGTTAAACTCATAAAACAAACAGGGTTTGTTTATTTTTACTTTTGTTGGTGTATTGAGCCAGATCTTGGAAAATTCAAAGATTAGACATATTTAATACACAATTTGACAGACGTTTTGGAAGAAAAAAGGTCTTGCCCCATCATATTCATTCCCAAAATGTAATATTATCCTTAAAAAGCCGTGTTAAACAAGTTTGTAAGAAGAAATGTTTACGTAAACATTGAACCTGTCAGTCTACTTGGAAATTTGTTTCATAGTCCACATTTTATTATGTATTTGCTGAGTCTTTCACAAGTAAATCACAAGTATACCAGTATTTGTATTTTATTATTTTTGGCCAGCTTTCTTGATTTATGTACTATTCGTTCATTTTAGTAAAACACTGCAAGAAGATTGCTTAACTTCTACTCACGAATTGATTCACTTCCAATAAGTAGAATCGATGTTGAAATATTAGCTTATTTTAAATAAAACTTCGAGTAATACGATTGGTAAATAGTCAAAATCATTAGAAATCATCAAATAGAAATTATGAATTTACTATTACTGTGAAAACATGCATAAATTTACTATAACAAAAAATAGATGTATTTAGCCATTTGATTTATTTTCAGTGATATAAATTATTGACATAATGCTACGTTTAAAGGTAAAATTAAATCATAAATATATTACCGGATTACAATATCAACTATCCACTATTGTAGCCAGATAAGGAGTTTTTTTTAATGTTGTAACCTAATCGTAAATGTAGTGAGTATATATTATGACTTATGGGCATTTATGCCGGCATAATAATGTGAGGTGATGTGACCGGAATGCGTAGATTCTTTGCCTATAAATATCTACAAGTTTATTACATGTTAGCAGCAAGGCTTACAGAATAGGTCTGAGCTGTGAAGCTCAAGGATACAAGTACATGGTATCAAGCTCGTGGCTTGTACCGTGGTAATGACTTACATGGAGACAGAGCAATTATGGTGTCTGCACGTCGGCAGCTCACAAGTAATCATGGATATTAGAATATCTTTATAATTAACAAATGGTATTTCAATATCATGATGAATAGGATATTTACATACACTACAGTAAAGTTTTGAACTGTATGAATAAAGTAACTATAAATTTTACTCTTATGGCACCATTTCAAATGATTTTACATTAATCGCTATTACATTATTGTTACTCTTGTCTCTTCGTTTAAAACAATTTGATATACCATTTCTTAAGATTCCACGACAAAATATATCAGCTTTTTTATACCTACTTAAATAATTCAAACACAATTCCAATGACATACATGCTACAGCAGTTGAAATACCACCCCCAAGAAAAACAAATATAACAAGTATATTTCCCATCATGTTTGGTTTCGCAGGCTTATCAATAACCTTGATATTGTCCAGCTCCGATGTATTCAAAAACTTGGGCCACCAATCCAACAAACCAGAGTTCATTATTCTGGAAAACTGCTGAACTATTGATGATGAATAGTATGACATTTCATATTCAAAAGCTATTTTTGGTTCTGAAAATGACTCAGCACTGACATCAGAATGATTGTCTAATGTTTTCAGGTGTCTTCTCGTACTCTGAGCCAAGTAGTTTGGAAGAACCCATGCTGTTCTGCTGCAGTTTTTTAGACCGTTTATAATTATTTCCTGCTGCTTTGAAACGAAATGTTCCCTCAGAACGTTTCCTGTGAGGAATTTTCGTATCGTCCGACTCTCTTTGACAAGTCCCACTTTTTTGAAATCATTCGCATAACGTGCTGGTTCCCAAAATGCTTCAAGTACCTTAGGATGCATTCTAGAATAGTTTCGAATTTTTGCGTATTTTGGCACATCATTTATACCATCTTCTGGATAATACAAAAGTTCAATATAAGCAACCACGTGTGAATTTTCAAAATTCACTTTAATCGCTTTATCAGTATATATTTTGTAGAGTTCATTAAGGGAACCTCCATATGTATAGTGAAAATTTTGAATTCGACTGTAAATCGTAAAGTTATCCTCAATCAATTGGTCAATATTGTCATAGGGAATATGCCCCCTGGGCATCACTATCTTATAAACATTTTCACTTTTAAACGCGTTACTAATTACCAAGCCTCCCAGAAATATTCCACTCATCACAAACCTAAGTTTTTCAAGTTTATCAAAGCTTTCCGGAAACGGGTCACCTTGTTCCAGCAAAATTTTAATTATGCTTAAAGCACTAGCTGGCAAGGAATAGTGTCTGTTTATAAACTTGTTAAGCTGAACAATGCCAGTAGACAAAATTGCCAAGGAAACAATTAGGCAAATCCAAACCTCCAACTCAAAAACGGATAAAAACTGAGAGAACGGGAATGCTTTGACTCCTCTCGAGCCGCAACTAACAAAATGGAGTTTGCCAAGTTTATTTTCAAATTTTAAAGCGTTGTTGTAGCCTATCTCTTCAGATTCCACAACTCGAGCACCCTTTACCATATTTTCTAAACGGTCTCTATCTTTATTGATAATTTTACGATACCTCGATTTCGTAACATTGCCAATGAAATTTTTAAATATTGATGCGTAGCCCAAAGCAAGTAGTTTAACTTTTTTTGAGTACTTATATTGCAAACTGCGAAGTTGTTCAAGTGGAAAATCAATTGTTTCAGGAGCTTCCATTAAAAAGTAAGAAATCTCTCCTGCAAGATTAAGGTTTGCTCCACGTTGGGATATATATCTTACTGGAAACGTAACGAATTTCTGTGACCTTTCCAGGAATTCAATATTTTTAAACGAGATTTCTTTTATGCTGATTGGTAAAACTGTCAGAAAGTTTTTGCATTCAAAACAAGCATAAATAAGATTCGACGTTTCTATGGTGCACTGCAAGCTTTGAAATAGTTTGTTAAGATGATCTGGTTTGCATTTTACGTAAGCAGTTATTTGAACATGATTTACTACATGATACTGATATTGGTAAGTTTGGTAGAATCTACCACTTATCTTGAGACTCCAAGAAGCCAATGAAATTGGATCATGTGTTTGTATACCTGTTCTGGTGTTGACTAAAATGGAAACATGTGGTCTTAAACTCGGCAAAGTTTCCAACGGTCTGACACTATGACGAAATATGTGTGTGTATTTTCCCAAACGAAGCAAATTGCCAGGCATAAATAGATCCACTTGAACTTCGCATTGCCATGGTTTTGACGCCGTCAAAAAGCTTTGAATACTTATTTCAACGCAATAACCAGTATTGCCATAATAGTTATCCCCGAGAAAACTCGACTCGAAGTGTTTTGAAACTGTGCATTTATGCTTAAATTTGATATTGTTAAAGTCTTCTTTGAAAAAATCTGAAAATTTTCCACTTAATTGAGGAATTTGTTTTCCTGGTATCCAAATTAAGTGATACTTAGACATTGTCTCATTATCCTTCGGATTTATATATGTAATATTGAGTATAGCCGGATCAAATTTTCTGAGAATCACTGGATAAGTAACTGATGGGTATAGATCGATGCCTTCAAAGTTATTTATTACGATAAGGCAATTGCTGGTAATAAAATTCGAAAGGGTGGAGTATAGGTTTAGTAAAGATTTGGGTAACTTAGCAGATGCTGGTGTTGAAGTAACTTGATTTATATATTCAGTTACGTAAGAGTTCTCGTCCATATCATTTTGCTGCTCTAGACGTTTTACGTCCAATAAAGCTGATGAATTTAGTAACTTTGTGATCAGTGTGTACTCTAAATAAGAGTCATGTTTCTTGATTTCTGGATCGGATAAATTTAGCACAAAAAGACTAGATAAAATAAAATAAACCCAAAACACAGCTTGTGACATTCTAATATTAAGTGGGGTTTGAAATATTGGCTACAAAATAATGAGAGTACAATTATTATTCACTATTCAACTGAAATCGGTAAAATTAGTTACATGTCAATGGATTAAAACACCTACCAGCGTCACTGACATATTACACCGGGATTTATGCGGTAAATTGTTTAACGTTTGAAGTATATTCCTTAGTTCCGTTATTACTAGAATATACTGTAAAAGTGGCTTGGGTTTTAATTCTACATGGGTTCGTATGAAAATATTTGTAATTTTCTAAAAGATAGATTCTGTGTTTCCGATAAATTGTTTTAATTTCCAGTTTATATTATATTGACGGCGTAATTGACTTCCAAAGATGATGCGTTGTATATTGAATCACTATTTATTTTTTAGATACACATTTTTGGTTCCAAGTAAAGTTTAAAACATGGGTCTGTATTATACACCATACATAGTCCATTTAACATTAACTAAATGGGTTTTGCAGTGGCCACGTAGTATCCAGCTTGGTAATGCTGAAAGCACATATTGCTTATTTAAATAGTTAAATAATGAGTGGTTTGTCATTATTTAAGCTCCGTCCATATTCGGAAATGTTGTATAATTACTTTTTTTAAGTGGCTTTCTGGAATATTAGGTTTGTCGACGTGATAAGTTATAAAAGGAAAATCCACACTTAGTTGTATAATGAATGACCACTCTCAAAAGTAATTATCAAAAAAAGTGATCTGATAAGAAATCTTTATATCTCTACAACACGCTATTCTCATTTTTATATGATCAATATTTCGAATTGTGTCAGAACTATTATTTTCAGTGTGGATATTTTTTACAATATTATATTCTGTGTATTGTACTTCACTAGAATATAATATTGGGTTTTCACTTTTCTAGATACCATAAACTGGGAAATTTATTTTATGTACACAGTTCTGGTAAAGTGATGGCCAAATCTAAAACCATAATCTAGACTAATTTTCTATTTTAAAATATTTTCCTAATACATATTCTAGCCGGTGATCAATGCAGTCCAAAAATAGGGTCAGATGTGTTCGATGTTTAAATATCGGCATCGGCACCAATGGTGTAGGTAATTTTTTTTAGAAAACTATAAATTCTTAGAACAACTTTATAAATTGATGGGCTACTCAAAACTGTTGCAAGTGGTACTTAATTGTATAAATGAATACATGATATACACTAGGACATTAAGTAATTCACTTTATATATAATGGAAAAACGGCTTCAAGGACAGTTAAAGAATTACATTTGCTTCTAATGAAGATGCTGCGATGCTTGTTTGCATATAATGTTTAAGGTTAACAGAACTGACTGAAATTGTACTTTTTGCAACACTAATCTTGTTATTCACAAAATCAACCAATTTAGAAAATCTTTAAACTACAATTGGCTGTTGACAATGATTTCTCATTATTCGATGTATTTAGTAGCTTAAGGAATGGTCTCACTTCCACAAATGAACTGTCTACTTTTCTGTTGTGTTATACTTCATTTCACTTTATAAGCAGTGCATATATGTATGTCTGATCGTCAACTAAGTTTGAACCATGGATCTGTATTATACAGCTGTATATGAAAGTCCAATTTGAGAAAAATAACTAGCTTTTCAAATGACCACGTAATCTCCTGCTGTCTATGAAAGTGTGTTTAATTATTTATATCGATTTAATCGTGTTGGTCCTATTGCCTGGTTTTGTGAATGTGAAAAGTGCCTAAATGTATTTATTGTTACAAAACACAAAAAAAATCAGTATAGAACATGCACAATGTGTAGCTTAATGTGTCATAAAAGCTGATTTAAAAAACAGTACCCAAAATATAAGTGCGAAGATAGCAGCTGGAAATGTCCAAACTGCACAGAAGCAGACGTAGAAACAGTAGCACCACAGACATATTTAGCACAGCAAACCTGCAAAGGTAAAAATAAAGGAATCTCGATTGGACATATTAACAAACTTACAGAAAAAGAAATTGTTAATTGATAAAAGTGAGAGTTTGTTGAATAATTACAAGATAGATCCAATAAATAAAATGAATGGTCAGGGAACTGGCTATAACCAAATATGCTAAAGGTTCTTATTACGAAGCGAGAACTATGTGGAAGGTGATCAATAAAGAAACTGGACGAAATATTCAGGGCCTAAGCGATCAGATTTTATTGTTGATATCGCAAAATTTACGACTTGTTCATCAACCAAAAAACTTCCGTCTTTCATCAATTTAATTTCGACTCCTGCAGAGAAAAGCAGGTAAACTGAGAGACGAGTGCTTACAATCTTTACCGAATCACCAAAATACTAACATAAATATATGGGAAAATTTTCCCGATATTTGAGAATAGCTCATAAACGAATTATCATATATGTTTGGCTTCATGACAGATAATCCGGTAAAACAGCGAACGAGAAAGACCCTCAATGTATTTTCACATATTACCAATCAAAAAGCAATGACTTTGGAAACGTTGATTTATTGAATAATAAATTAACATATTAACTTTCTTGTTCGTAATCCACATTTTACCACCAAAATCGAAGCGATGATTCATTTTCCCAAATATTAATTAACCAGAACTTATTTCCATAATGCTCATATATTCAGGTAAATATTTAACATTGTAATAATTTTGAACACTTCAGAAATTTCAAAAGCCCCCCTTTCCCCCCATACCACAAAAAGGATACGAAGCCAGCCAACAACATACCAAAAAACAAACGGTTTTTCAAGAACGGGTCCTCTTTACAAAAAACATTCTGTTTTTCAAAGACGAGTTTTTTTTATTTCAAGAAAAACATCCTGTTTATTGTATTTTCAATAAAATTCGTGTGATAGGAGGATTATTGAAACGATTATATGCTAACGATCGATGCACGACCCATATTGATAGTAATAGTTATCAAAACAATTTAATCGACTTTGAACTGTCGGCCACGGTTTTACCATTGCTAATTTTATGCATGATGCTAATGTTTGAACTACAAATATAAATAGTGTTGTGAACTTTGTACTGCAGCTACGGAGTTTATCAGCTCAACCTTAAATATTGCCTACAAAATTAATTCTTGCGATTTAAATTCAACTTTATATCATTAAATTAAATAGTTCAACCGTCATATTTGGTCAATTTTGAATATTTTGGATTTGAACCCACAAACAAATCTTAACAAGTACTACATATTTAATCATTAAGTTGACACTTCACAATGTTCTCGTATAATAAAGTGTTAGTTTGTTGCGTCGTTTTGATCTTACATCTTTTTGGTATTGAACAAGTTATTGGAACGAAGAAACACAAAGTCACCATCCAAGATTTGGAACTGAAAGTTGTAAATATTTTTTCGGATTGTGCAATTACCCTCATAAATTTTTCTGGACTTGATATTAATTTCCCAATTTTAAAAAGTCCGGTCTTGTTATTGCGCTATTTCTCCTTCATCGAGACCCCATTAGTTTTCCCTTATGAACTAATTCCAGTGAACTCCGATCAATTGAATGACTGGATATTGGACTCAAATGTGACAAGATTTTCTACAAACTTAGAAATAACTCTTAACAACAAAACAATTCAAATTGAAGACAAAATTTGGTTAGAATACACAAATCGCATACATTCTGAGCATTTCCGTTTGAGTCTTACCCGCTCCAGCTGTGAAACAAATGTCTACTTTCATCCAGCAAATATTAACACAGATCCATCCATATACAACTACCACAACGATTGGGAACTTTTAATAAAAGACCCCTTTTGGGTACATTATAATGAATTGTTTGAAACACAGAGCTGGAAACGAGAAGTAATAAACACTAAACCCAAATATTATCTATTAATTTGCGAAAGATACGCAAAATCGTCAAGCTGTTACGAAAACGAATACACAAAGCACTGGCTTACCGCAGTACTTGGAGAGCATACATTTGTGCACATGAGTGAACTTAGATTTATATTTCAATCTTATACATTAGGCCATCAGTTACTAGTACATTGTTCATATTGCGATTATTGCAATCCACTTAAAATGATTCCTCTCGTTAGAATTCCAACTAGAAGAGAATATCTTCTTAAAACAAGTTCCGTTGCTACTGCTCAAATGGGAAATCCAAAGAATATTAATGTCGAATTGATGCATTATGTTAACGAATATAATGACATGGTTAAGGAAAAGGAGATAAATAAACAAGTTATATTAAAACACTTAAAAGAATTTGACCTAGAGCGTTCAAGTTCTATGTTGAGTTTGGCTGATCAGCTATTGATCTCACACATTTTACCAACAAACATAACGATTAAGTACATTAAAAACTATTTTTCCGAGAAACAGTACGCTTGGGATGATTTACCAGGTGACTCCTGCCCAAACATGACCAAGGTAAGGTATCATCCAAAGCTACGACCTTTCATTAGGCGCTTCGTTACAAGAGAACTAGGTGAACAGCATGAAACCGGTCTAATATTTCGAAGAACGCAACTCCAATTTGTAAGCTGTCATAAGCTGGCGCAGGCCCACTGGTTAACACAATTAAAAGAATTGATTGTTGTATTTGACATATACATCTGGTCGTTTTTGGCTTTATCAATATTTCTAACATCCAAGATATCGTCCAATATTAGCAAATACTTATCGATTGATAAGAAATGGAAATATGTTTCAAATGTGAATACAATTTACCAACTGTATATCACAATGCTCGAGCAGTCAACAAACTTGTTTTCCAATCAAATGTACCGCAAGAATCTTGCCTTTTGTTTTGCATTTGCTAGTTTCCCGCTGGCGTTTGTACTTTTAGGCAATCTTTACAAAGGAGACAATATCAGCAGGCTGACAATGGGTCCTGAGCTAGTTCCTTTTGACACATTTGACAGTTTAGTGGAACATAATTTTAGCACATTCTCTCGTCGAATTCTTTTAAGTCGCCAAGATATAGAGAAAGTTCGAGAACATTTGGACGCTGACAAGGAATTTAGTGAAGTAAATCAACATGAAAATTTTCCAATGTTTTCCAAACTTTGGGAACAAATCACTTTTACGATGTACATGAGTGAATGGAGAAAACTAAGCATTTTGAAAGACAAACTTTCAAAGGCGACCAGGAAGTTCCTTGAAAATTCGGAAATGTTTCCGGCCTGGAATCGCAGTAATGGAGAACCAGGTTGGGATGAACCTCTTAATATAATTTTAAAAATGCACATGGACAAGTGCAGCAAATCTGCTATGATATTAGTAAACGTTGATGCTATTCGTTTACACACAATTTTAATGACAAAAAATAAACCAGTGTACTTTGGAAAAGACATAATTAATGAAAACCTGGAGGGATACAAATATGTAGGACAATTTCCCACAAAAATTATTTGGAACTCGAAGTATTATTTTCAAACTGGTTTGGTGAATTGGTGGCAAAATTTCTTTAAATGGGTTGTTTTCATCAAAACAAAGGCTGAGGAAATGAATCTTGAAGCAAATAAAGGACAAAATGACACAATCTTAAAAGATAGTCGTGATCAAAGCGGCATTTACGTTCTTGCTTGTATACACGTGTTTGGATGGGTTTTATCGATTCTTGTATTTGTTTTAATTGATTTAATTTTTGGCAAACGTTTGTTTACTATATCGTGTAGAATTTTTCGCCCTTGTGAATCTGTAGTACGAATGTTTATAAAAACTCCATTCGACATATTCCGTATATTTCTAACTTGAATGACAACTTCAAAGGGGAAAACAACTGTTGTGCATTGTGTGAAACCTTCAGTATTACTATATCATTTAAAGAACATTCTGGAAAGGAGTTAAGTATTGTGAATGTCCACTTAGAACAGTATCTTATTGATACACTACAAACAACTGCCAATAAATTTAGTATTAATTATTTCTGCAATTTGGTACAAGATTCTGAGATAAGCGGTACATCCGTAAGGGAAAAAAGCAGGAATACGGATCAGGACGGATATGAATGTCCATATTCGTGTGAACATGTCCGTTTTACAAGCGAAAACATGTCAAAGTGTATCTTGTGAATTGTCACCACGATCAGTTGTTAGCAAAAATAGTCTTTGATTAAAACATTTGAAAATTACCGATTAAATCAATGTTGTAATTTTTCTTGAGTAATATTGTATTTAAGGCTAATACAAATTTTTGGTAGAAAATCCAATAAAGGTTGGGATTTGGTATTTAAATAAAATGTTTAAAGAGCTCGTCCCTTAATTATACTTTAAAATCAGTTTTACTTTGGTAATATTTCCATAAAGTGTAAAGTCTTGTTATCTTTTGGTATGAAAAGATGTATAGCTGAAAGATGTAAGAATGTAGTAGCTGCTCAAATGCGCATTGCAACAAGCCAATACATAGCTCATCCCCATCAAAAATGAATCACCCGTCATCATCAAACTTGATTCAAAGCATTATTTGTTTAATTCATTATAGGTCTTTCTTCTACTTAGAGTATCATTTTAGAGTAAAAATAGTTTTGAAACACAACATATCTACAAACTTCATTTAAGACCCGCTTAAAAAATGTGCGTATTGGGTGTATTTAGATTTGTCCATAAGAAACGATAAGGTTTAGTCCTTAAAAATTCATGCATATTTCCTACAATCTAATGATGGTAGAGTTATTTATGTAGTTTATCTATAAAGTTCTCTGAAACTTTACTTTGTATAATATTGCTCCTAAAATCAACCAATTCCTAAACGCCTAAAATTGATATCGACTAATGATGTTGATTTATTTTTTCCTGATTTCATTTTGTGTCTTTAGTAATATTCACAACTTAAAACGTTTTACACTGGGCTGTACACTCAAGCTGATAAATGCCTTCTGAAATGACCAAGTAATGTCATTATGTTGAATAAGTTGTACTTAGCTACTCATTTTCATTTGATTATAGTATTCCTGCTTGAGTGTTTTGAAAGCTCTATGTTTGAATTACATAATTAATGTTTCTTTTGTCAAGTGTTTATCCAATAAGGTATGCTGACGTGTTCTATGATTATTTTTTATAAATAAAACGTTGAAGTAGTTAAACGTGTTATTTTATACCAGATGAAGCTAAAAAATATATTTGATAACTAATCTCAGAAACTGGCACTGAGGGAATCTGAGCCCACCTATAATATTCGAATTCCACACTAACGCAACTACATTTGCGTTACCATAGAAAATGTTCCGTTTACAAAATTTGGAGAAGCAAACCTTATTTGAATAATTACACAGTTAGCCCAACCTTATAGCATTGAATTTTGGTTTATTTTCCCAAATCATAGTAATAATTACTTTCTTAGGGATTTAATTAAAGTACACAATTTCCTATAACATGTAAGTTAAGTTGATGGTAGAACACTTTGCAACATACTAAGTTTACAACTTCGACAAAAAATATCTTAGAAATATAGTGCAATAAATAATAACGGATATTTACCTTTAATTGTTTTCTTTTCAGTGAATGTTTTAATGAATTCAGTAACAACAATAACAATAGCATTAATTCAAAACTGTACAAGACAGATGTCAGACTTTTTGTGCTAAGGGGCTAACATACTCAAGTGTATTATTTATTGATAAAATGTTATGTTTTTAAATTGCTAATCTATGGCACCATTTCAAATGATTTTACATTAATAACTATGACATTACTGCTACATTTGTGTTTTCTAGTGACGCATTTTGAGATGATGTCCTTAAGCATTGCCCTACACATTGTAAGTACCTCCTTAAATTTACATAAACAACTATGAAAAAACCACTCCAAAGTCATACCTGCTACAGCAGCAGAAATCCCACCACCAAGAAAAACAAATAAAACAAGTATGTTTCCCCTCATATTTGGTTTCGTAGGCCGAACACTTTCCTTACCATGATCCAGATCTGATCTATTTAGAAATTTAGGCCACCAATCAAACAACCCAGTAGTAGCAATTCGGGAATACTGCTGAAGTACTGATGAAGGAACGTACGAAATTTCAAAATCAAGCTGAATTGTTGATTGAGAAAATGTAGAATTAATTACATCAGAATAAGTGTCATACGTTCTCAAGATTCTTCGAGAACTTTGAGCCAAATAGTTTGGAAGGGCCCATGCTCTTTTACTACAATTTATTAGACTAGTTGCAATTATTTGTTCTTCTTTTCTGCGAAAAGCATCCCCTATAGGCTTTCCTTTAAAGATTTCATTAATCGTATAAAGATCAAGCAGCCCCACCTCTACAAAATCATTTAAATAGCGTATTGGTTCGAATAGAGCTTCGTCCACCTTGGGATGTATTCCTGAATTATCTAAAATTTTGGTAATTTTTTCCTGCCTTGAAATTCTTCTAAGTTCAGTCACTGCGCTTACCTTGATAGACATAAAAGTCTTTGAAATATGATGTCTTGTGTTTTTTTCTTTTTTAGAAAAGCTTGCATGACGATAAGCAAAAGATGAAAGCCTACTGTAAATTTCAAATTTATCTTCGATTAATTCGTCAACATTGTGATACGACAAATGTCCCCTGGGCATCACTATTTTGTATACGTTTTCACTTTTAAAAGCATTACTAATTACCAAGCCCCCTAGAAATATTCCACTTAACACAAATCTAACTTTTTGTAGCTTATCAAAATTGTCTGGGAAAGGGTCTCCCTGTTCCAGCAAAACTTTAGTTATGCTCAAAACACTGCTTGACAGAGAATAGTGGCTGCTTATCAAGTTATTCAGCTTAATTAGTCCATAGGATAGCAACCCCACTGATATAACCAGACAAAGCCAAACATGCCATTGGAAAACCGATAGAAACTGACCGAATGGGAAGGCTTCGACTCCTCTTGACCCACAGCTTACAAAATCCAGTTTTCCAAATTTATTTACTATTTTGAAAACGTTTTCTTGTCCATTCCTGATTGATTCCTTAATATTATAAGTTCTCTCTAAATTTCTCAGACGCTCGTAATCTTTGTTGTTTGACATGTCAAATCCTATTTGGCTTTCATTTCCAATCAAGTGTTGAAATAGTGTTGCGTAGCCAAAAGCAAGGAGATTGATTTTTTCTGAATATTTCAGCTTAAATTTGCGAAGTAGTTCAAGTGGTAAATTCAGTGGTTTACTTGGATCTCTCAAAGCGAAACCAATCTCTGCTCCAAGAATTATCTGTGTTTTGATTTCAAACCTCTTACTTTCCCATGGAAACGCCACAAATTTTTGAGACCTGTCAGCAAATTCAATAGAGGCAAACGACATCTGGTGTGGGTTCATTGGTATAATTGTTAAATAATTCTTGCATTCAAAGCAAGGGTAGACAATATTTAATGTTGAAATTTCACACTGTAATTTTCTAAATATTTTTGGATAAATATTTTTCTTGCAGTTGACCTGAGCAGTAACTTGAACATCATTGATAATCTTATATTGTCCATTCCAATGCTGGTTAAACCTGCTACGCTTCTTAATACTCCAATCAGCCACCGAAATTAAATCGTGATCTTCCATGATTGTTTCTTTGGCTTGTATTAAAACATGAACAGGTGGCCTTAAGCTCGGCAAAGTACGAAAATTTTCTTGGTGCTGAAATATATTTGTGTATTTTCCCAAATGGAGAAGTTTATCAGGCATAAATAGATCCACTTGAACTTTACACTGCCAAGGCTTTGATGCTGCCAAAAAGCTTTGAAAACCCATCTCAACGCAGAAACTACTAGTATGGACCAGTAACATGCGGGAATATGTCTGCGTAATTGGCTTAAAATGTTTTGAAAATGAGCAATCATGTTTAAATTTGAAAGATGGATTCTTCCATTCAGCAATACTGGAAAAGTTTCCATTAAGCTGTGGAATTACATTTTCCGGGATCCACAGTAACTCTAACTCAGTTTCCTTTGCTGTTTCATTATCCCATGGATCAATGTATTTTATATTGTATAAAGCTAGGTCAAATTTTCTAAGAATTACGGGATATGAAATTTGTGGGTTTATATCAATGCCCTCAAAGTTGTTTATCACAATGAGACAGTTAGTATTAATAAAATGTTTTAGTAAAGAGTACAATTTTTTGAACTCTTTGGGTGGTTGAGGCGATGCTGGTGTTGAAGTAGGCTGGTTTGTATAATCGATCACGTAGGGATTCGTGCGCAAGTCACCATAAGATAATTCTGATTGATTTTTATCGTATATTAAAGCCGTCGAATTTAGTAATTTTGTAATAAATGTGTAGTTCAATTGAACAAAATGTTTTTCCTTTTTAGCTGCGGCTAAGTTTAAAGAAAGGTAGCATAAAATTGCAAAATGAACCCAAAACGATGGTTTGTGGATTGCCATATTTGATTTAACGTTAAATTTTTGATTTAAATTTTAATTCAAATGATAACTGGTTTCGCTATTTATGTAACAAGTTATATTGGTATGACACTTGTAATAAACACGGTAGGCTAAAAAATTTCCAAAGTCAATAAATCCTTTGTTTGGAGGTTAATTCTGTGCGAAAAGAAGTGAAGAACACGGTTTATATATATTATTTGCTTATGCTACAGGGAATATAGTGATCTAAATCGTATGCGCTCTGAAAAGTGCCTTCTGATAAAGATCTGCAGCTTTAAAATTTCCTGATAAAGCTCTCAAGGTTTTCAGTATTTGTTTTTTTTGCTAATAAGTTCTTGGTCACTCAGTAAGGTACTTTGCTGTACTCATGTGTTGAATGTATTAGTTTTATATTTGGCTTTCTGAAACTTCGGGATTTCCAATCCACTTAGTTACGGAAGAGAACGCTTTACTTCTGGTTTATACGATATAATCCAAAAAGCAATTAAAATACTCCTAAAATGCTCATGTAAGATATTGCCATATCTTCGTGACACGCTACACTCAGATTAATTTTGTCACGAAATAAAAACTTTACAGATAAGACAGCTAAGGTATTTATACAATTCACTGCTTATATATGTTTAAATGTTTATTCCTTATACATACCTCACTTGACTATTAATATTTCGCATAAGAAAAATTGGAAATGGTTTCCACTTATTCAGTGGTTTTCTGTTGAATGCTTTTCTCACTTTTCCCCTAATATGAGTTTGATTATATTGATGTAAATGCAGTAACTTCTTAGCATTGTAATCAGTAGACTTTAGTTTTAAAGTAAGTTGGATTTTAAATCAACAAGTGTTTGTCTTACAAGACATTAATTCTTTACTAGGCAGCTATGATTCTGTATCAGATCAAATTTTTTGATTCTCAATATGTCTTATATACCTGTATGATTTTCTGATGTATACACTATTTAAAACTTACTTGCGGATTATGTATTCTCTCTAAACCCAACCACTTCAAAACCAATGCAATGGCAATTGTATTCAGATGTTACGTTATCTCCAACGTTATGTTATTCAGATCTCCAACGTCGCATTTAGCAGCTTTAGTAATAGCACAACAGTCACGACTGAACTGCGTCATTATGCTGATGTGTTATATGTTGAAGCCCTGCTTAAATTATTTTTAGATATACAATATTCGATGTCAGCAAAGTTTAAAGTGTGGATATTTATTATATATCACACAAAGTCCATTTCAAATTAACTAAATGG
>JAQFZH010002459.1:0-16521 GCA_034695485.1 Entomobrya nivalis | reverse complement strand
TTTTTTTTATTTCTTGATACAGATTTCATTTGATTGAGGTTCACCTCACCTTACCTCGACAATGATGATCATGATGATGAGATGCGATACATAATATTTCTTCTTATAGGCGTGTTGTTGTCGTTGTACAGTCAATCGATCGATATATGTATGCTCTTATGCTGCTGGTTGTTTTAATCTTCATGATGACTATGATGACTCTGACTGCTTCTTGTGATGGATTTCATTTCGTTTATTATTTGAGTGAGAGATTCATTCAATCCAATCCAAATTCAATACTTTGCTTTATTACCATATCACATTAGCATATTACTACCAACCAACCACTAACAATCAAACATTGCGATATGCAGGCAGGTAGACTTGCCTATCATCATTAAAACAGTAACAGTAGTCCTCGCCTATCATTTATATTATCACCAATATCGTCATTCTTTTTATCGTTGTTGTTTGATGATTTGGGTTTTGCAGGTAAAAAAATTCTCTTTAAAAAATGTTCTTTCTTTCGAAGTCGAACTAACTATCTGTATCTATTCATCTTTCTTCTTTTTTTTCTGCTTGAATTTGATTGTAAGTACGTGACGCTATGCTCCTAAGTTCTCATACTCCATTATAACTGCTTATAATAATATAATGCACACACTCTAAGAAAAACAGCCTACAAACAAGGAGAGCAACATGAGAGTGTGCATGTGTGTTTGGAAGACAATAAATGGTAGACAATTTTATTAGCCTTTAATTCACCATTTTATACAAGCTCACCATTAAAATCAATTTTTTCACCTCTTTTATTATTATTATAGCAATCCCTCTCTTCTTCCTCTTCTGCTACTTTGATACAAAGTCATTACATAGCATACATACATACATTACTACTGCAACTGTATTTTGCAGGTTTTCTTTATTAAAGAGAGAGAGAGGAATGCTTTTTACATTTTTTCATGATGATGACGATCATTACTTCGATAGTTTCAGATTTTAAGGATCACCATCAACAAAACCAATTTAAAGAGTTTGCTACTTTTTAAAACATTTTATACCATTTTATTATACCTTTTTCTTCTTCATCGTCATCAAATGCAGTCCATCATAATAATCATCAAAAATTTCATTGCAATGCAGAAAAAAATGCTATCACTGTCATATCATCTTCGTTTTTGATGGCGATAACAACACTCATCTTTTTTGGCTAGGGTTTTTCTTCAGTCGTCATAAAACACAAGACAATTTTATATTCTACACCTGTGCACAAAAACATTTTTATTGGAGAGATGATATTTTTCAATTTAGAAAATATATACATGCATATGCAACATGCGCATTAATTTTTAAAATCCCTCAAAAAAAGTCGTATATATAAAATGGGTAATATATCATTGTTATTAAGGCGATAATGAAACCAACTTTGTCATATCAGTCAGTAGACTATATGCGTGATTTTGAAGTGCTGCTTATTATGATGATTACTGTACATTTTTTAAAGATAGAGAAGAAGGTATCAAGTTTCAAAATACATTTACATATTTTTGGTAAAGTGTGTGTTGTAATAGCACACCACCACCGCAACAATGACAATTGTAATAACTGATAACGAAAGGTAAATTTATGCAAAGAGTTAAAAATGAATGAGTGAGTAAGCTAATTTTTTGTGACACCACCGTCGTATCCCTTTTGCCATCAGAAAACCATATCGCGTATCTGTTATTCATATACAAACCTCACCTCTCAGACTTCAGAGCAGAGCAGCAGGTTGACAAAATTATACACTGTTCACGTGTTACTTCTACACATTGTTGAGCTTTTTAGGGTGACTTATCAATTATTGTTATGTAGATCATATATAACACAGTAAAAAATTAGACATTTGCTCATTAGAGGAAAAAAAAGAAAAAAATGTTTGTATGTTTTGCGAACATGCTTTGTTGTCTGCATTTGCTTGCATTGCATGCATGCATGCAATAATAAATAGCCAATTGTTATTACGATTGTTATGCTTTTATAGTACATCAGGTCTTTGACTGATGACCACAGTCGGATGGATTGTTGTGAAAAAAATAAGCGTAACAAGCTGAAATGGCAATAAAGAATATATTATGGGCAAATCCAATCCAATTTTCAAAAGAGGTTTTCTGGCAACTAGCCACTTTGACAAACGACTCTTTTGATCTTCTTTTAAAAAACACATCGTCAGGGAGTTAGCCATATAGCAATCATCGTCATCAATTGTCAGTCATCTTTCAGATCATCATTGTCATACACAATACTAGAAAAAACATAAATATATATTTTACATTCCCTGTTCTCATCATAATACTGCTGTACAGCTCAAAAGACTAGGCTGAGACTCAGGAGGAGGGTTTCAATCCGTAATACTGTTGCTTACACCATGCCAGTGCACAGCATGCACGAGAGAGAAAAAAAATTAAACTTGTCTATTTCTCATCTATTCCGTCAACTGAACAAGGAATTTTTGGCATTTGGTCACTCATCTCATTTTTGCTTTGTGTCCCAATAGAAATCCGTTAGATTTTCAGATGATTTTTTTGGGCATGATCATCTCACATCCATCCACTTCCTTGCTTGGACACTACAAGAGAAAAACGACATGGTGTAAAGTGTATGTAACACAGCAAAAATGTATTATCAGCAGAGAGTTCTAGCTTTAAGAAAAACTAAGAACCCTGTTAAATTTTACGATAGCCATATAATAACAATTGTAATAATAATCGAGTTTCAATAATAATGAATATACATACTTACACGGATATAGGCATCAATACACTTTTCTTTGTTTGTATGCCTCCATACTATTATATAGGACGCGACGAGACAGACGGCAGGTCGGTCGTGTATCGGTAGAAAGAACATCGCCTTTTTGACACGGTTCAACTTTACTTTTAGGCAACAAGCCCAGAAATGAAGAAGAAGAAAAAAAATCGTCCAACTCTTCTTGAATGTGTGTTCAGCTGGGCTGCTGCTGTTGTGTTGTTGTTATTGCTGCTCTGCTTCTGTTTTTTTTCTCTGATGGCTGACTGCTTGCTGGCTTACTGCTAACCATTTCCTATACACATGACATCCAACATCCAAACCATCAAAATTGTTATTATAATGGCAAAATACTCACGTTAGCATATTATATGCATAAGTAATATAATTGTGTCCGTCTACTACTTTTAACGATATGAAAACTTTTACGAGTCTTTTGACTTCCTTTCCCAATAACTCTTTGACGATTATACTGACTTTTTGGCTTCCTACGCACAAATACCAAAATACCATTTAGTATTGGCTATATTGTGTGCATAATAATAAGGGCTGTAATCTGGTTGATAGGAGATAGGACACACACATGAACAGCAGAAAGCAATAGAATGACGGGCCCTTTTCTTCTTTTTTCATTTTTGATTATTGCCATTGTTAACCTCTCATCTATATATACCTATATGGACACCAAAAATATATAAATGTCGGATGAACAAAAGATGAAAAAGAAGAAAAAAAGAGCAGCACAGTGGTAATAGCTGTAACAAGAAAAGAAAGTCAAGTCAAAGTTTAGTTGGTATAATAGTAATAATAATTTTTGACTCTTGTCATTGCATTTTGCTATATATTGGTAGTTGGAGGGAAAAAGGGTTTTGTTGGATGGATTTTAATGGTAGTACACTTGTAACAATGACAGGAGCAATAACAATACATAATGAGAATAACAAAAGCAAAAAGCACAGCAACAATGATACGGTTTTTCATACAAAAAGTGACTAGAATGGAAAGAATATGACATGAGTAATGTGCGGGTTCATAATATTTTTTGGTGTACCAAAAGTAAACAGAGAGAAGAATACCGTAGTGGTAAGATCAAGATGAATGAATAGAAGAAAAGAAAAATGACTGCGGTGAAAATCCCTTTTATCCTCGTGTACGAAAAGAGACCTGCAAAATGGGAGTGAAAATCAATCAAGCATTTTTGAGATATATGAGCAGAGTGGAAAAAAGAGAGATGGTCATTTTATCATCCTTTGTCGTCATCATCATGAAGACATGAAATTATATAGCCTTACTGACGAGGAGTAATAAGGGTGCCGACAAAACTTCAAAAACGGACATCTACAAGATAACGGGGCTTTGCTTGCTAGCTTGAGTCCGTCCCTTCTTTTGCACGATTTGTACTAATTTTAGAAATACGGACAATTTAACCAAGTGATTTTTCAACATACAAAAGTCGCACCCTCTCTCCTATCTTGACTTTTTGACATGATGACGTTTGCATGTCATCTTGCTCACACTTTTCCTATCCTTAATTTTCACGCGAAAATAAAAATCTAAAATATATTTGTCACCTTCCTCAACTTCTTGTGTAGGATTTTTTTCTTGGGGGAAGAGAAATGTATGCTGGTAATGTATGATGAAAATTATAGAGGTTTGTGCTTGTTCACAATCTTGTTATCTCTTTCCCCTACACTTTGATCATTACTACACGCCAGGCAAATGACTTGTTATAGTTTTTTACGATGAGTGATCTCGTAACAAAAGTAATATTATCATCACGCCAAAAATAGTACATGTTCTTTATGTTCATGTATACCTGCTTGCCTCCACCTACGTAATATAATAATATTCATAAAGTGTATAGCATGCTATGATAATGACTGCTGCTGTAAGTCACGTCATACACACACATCACATCAACCATTTTACTCTCGAAATAAAAAATAACAAGAATGGAAATTGGGAAAAAGAATAGTAGGTAATGTGATTGTTTAACAAGCAGAGTAACAATGATAATCACCACCACCACGCATAAAGCATAATGTATCTCTCTGGCAAGTAGGGTAAAAAGTACATTTTTGTAACTGGCGAAAGAGTTGAGAGTGGAGGAGTCAAGTCAGGAGTCCGTTTGGTTGCGTTTTGCTTTGTGTCCTTTCAAATTTCTTCTCCACAACACAGCTACTTTTGTTACTGTCTTGCTCTTGTTGACTTCTCTTTATTTCGAATGATGATGATGACTGAATTGAAACTCCACGCTTCTCTTTCATATGAAACTACTCACTTGGTTTTTGGGCGTTTTTAACGATGGTGCTAAGTGGCAGTTTTTCTGGTAATAATCACACCCTTTAAAATACATCTCTATTCTTCATTTCTGTTCATTTTTTATTCTCCCTTCTTCCCTCTTTTCGTCTTCCTGTGCTCATCATCATACCATACCATACCATCCATCTCTTTATCCTTTGTACATAAGTGAGTGACTTTGGGCATTTTATTATTTTGATTTTTAAAATACTTTTGTTACTGTTTTCGTGTCTCCTATTCCTTAATTATCATCATCATTTGCAGTATCAGTTGGCTATGTAGACAGAACGTCAACAAGTCAAGTGGTGGTGGTGAAGATTGGTATGAGAGGGGAGAAAGGAGCTGATTTGATTACAAGTGTGTGAGTTGCTTACTTGAAGAAGAATTTTTCTCAAAAGTTTTACTTTACACGCTATTTTGCTGTGGGCACTATTTGTCTGCTAAAAAAATGAACAGTAATATGATGTTATTGTCCATGTGGTTTATAGCATGAGGGTATGGAAATGATGACGATGATGATGTCAGTGGCATGCGAGAATTTTGAGTGCACGCAGGTAGGTATCCATGCGTGGCTAAGTTGTCGTCACATTACTTGAATTACACGAAGAGCACAAACTCAAAGGAGAAAAAGCGTGTAAAATGTTGTGCCTGTCTCAAAAATTTCACTGCAATTGCTCTATGCACTCGTAAAAGCAATTTGGCTTCTTTGGCTTAAACCGTTTTTCGTTTAGGCTTGTCAACGGTGTCAACAAAAGGCTTTCAATTGCTATGTAGTTTTTGTGCTAAATTTTATTTCTCCTTAAAAAGGGGTTGCAAATAAAGGGTTGCTCATTTCTTGGCTTGTGCCCATTAAAAAGTCGGGCTTTCCTAACTGCGCCGGTCATCGTCCATCGGTAAAAAAAAGACACGCTTATGCATATACATGTATATTTATGTATGAATTTTTACTGAAAAAGAAGGATTTTTGGGGACTTTCGACTATGCGACCATCAATTTTTTTGGGTTGACCATTCATAACAAACTAATAATAATAATAACAGCGTATCTATATGTGTCCCATAATAATGTTCGCAACTTTACATCTAGTTAGATAAGAAGGACTACATATGCAGAGCTACAATAATAATAGCTATAAAAATACATACACGAGGGAGAAAAAAAAATAACGTCATGTCAAAAATCCTCTTCTCTTTTTATTATCCATCATAAAAAATGTAAATTGCTGCTCGCGTGGTGGTTGGTATATTGGTACACTAACAACTAACAACATAAAATAGATAAAAAAAAGTTATATTATGGGAAAATGGTTATTATGCATATAAGGAGGAGGATTAGAGGATTATGAGAACGCGGTGATATATTCTGTGGCTATGTGGCATTATGATGATGATCAGTATGATATGATGGCTATATGGATTTTTGTCGGGCTTGGAGCCAAAAAGGGGAAGCGGACAGTAAAAAATTCTAAAAAATACATATATAAATAATATCCTCTTTTGAATTGCTCCTCAGTATTAAAAAATAAGAACCTCAGCAGCGTCGTCGTCTCTCTCTCTCTCTCCCTCACTTATTTAACTCAACTCATCACCATCATCTCGTGAAATTGTGGAAATTAGATAGAAAAAATAGGGAGACCAGAGACCATCCACCACCACCATCATCGTCATCATCATCACCATTTCATTTATTTTCTTCCACTTTTAAAGAAATAAGTAGTGAAAAGCCACAAAAGAGGCGTACCCAAGATTTCATCGTACAACACAATTTCTCTCTCGTTCTCCCTCTCTTTTAATTCCCTTCTGTTTTTTCTCCTTCCTCCTTTCTTTATAGCATACATGAAGTTTTTTTTTGGTGCAGAGCTGTGCTCCTGGAATGAAGGGGCAATAATAATGATAATGATAGAAAAACCAAAAGGTAATTTTTATTGTGATGATGATGATATGGGATATTATTATTATTTTTTGAGCAGTTTCTTCCTTTTTATTAGCATAATATTTATTATTGAGATATAAAATGGAGCGTTTTTCACACAGACCAGCAGCGGTGGTGGTGCGGTGTGGACTCGACCATATTGTTCTCTGGCTTTGTAGTAAACTACTGTGATATTATGAGCATTGTTATTACAGTAAAATTAAGTTGAGAAGGAGAATTATTAATTTGGCTCCCTGGCCACATTTTATGACGATGATATGATATTAACTATTCCAATTGAGCTGACTGACTTGACTGAAAGGAGTTTTGATGTTATTATGATGATGATATGATAAAAATGATATGATGGTGGTGGTGGTGGTTTTGCTGGTGCGGAGGTGGAAAGACAGTGCGTTGTTCTCTCCCTTTGTATCTGCAATGTTCACACAAATGGAACCCCAGACGTGTAATTACGGTAGTTATCTTTGCTTGGATTTGGAGCGCTATAAAAAGTATATAGATGCTGTATAATAACTATACCTATACTTTACGCATACCTGGCATCAAAAAATACATTTGAGGAATATATAAAATCGTCTTAAACTTTTATTGTATTGTATACTAGTTTAGATTACATGTATGCATTGGTGAGGATGAAAAATTAAATGGGATTTGATAGTGTAGTAATTTGATCTAGAAAGGGAGCATTATAAAAGTTTAGGGTGAAAAGAGTAATTTAGATTGGAAGGGAGACAAAGTTAAAGGAGAGAAGGTAATAACAAATCATTATAGATTGGAGTATACGTACAAAAGATTATTAGGTATTAATCTGATCATCAGAAAAAGAAATATCTCCACTAGATAGAGGTTTGAACTTGGCTACTTTGAACTCAAAAGTTAGTAAAACACAATAACACCCCACTCCAGGCAACTGACATATTATTTGATCAAATATGCCTTGTACACAACGCACATCAACCAACCCATCATAAAGTAAATCTTAACATTTCCAACTTTAAAGCATACATTCTACACATATTTGCAGTCGTCCATATCCTAAAAATGAGTAATCATTTTTGCCAATTAAACCATCCCCTTCAAGATTTTCAACGTTACTCAACACTCTTGTCAAACAAACATAATATTTTTACTATTTAACTAGCACAAATTATATGCATATCATCATTATCCACAATCTCTTTTTTACCCTTCCACTTTATACGTGTGTTTGACAAAAAATCTCCACATTTTTCTCGTGTTTTAACCCAAGTAATGATAAAAACACTGCACATATTATGTATGACTCATGTCTTGTAGTTGGCTAAAACGTAATAAAATACAAAGTCGTAATAGTAAAAAGTAATAACAATTTAAGACATAGGAAAACCAGGTAAAAACACACAGGATAAAAAAATAAGGTATAACAAGAGTAACATCGAATGTGGCAAGAAACATGATCTTTTTCCACTCTATCTATCTCTCTCTCTCTTCTTTCTTTTTCGTCGTTGTCCTCCTGTCCATCCATCCATCTAGGTAAACTATCATCCATCCCAAGGGAAAAAAACGAAGTACATAATAAAAAAGTTTTTACATTTAATAATAATAAAACACTCTGCTTGTTGCTGGTCCATCGTATTCATAAATACTGCATACAATTATTGCATGCAATGCAAGCACATTGCTTGGATGGATATAGTGTCTCGGATCATATCATATCATTTCAAATAAGCTTTGCTGGATTTGGTGAATATACAAAAAACGTAACTTAACGTTAAGTAACAAACACATTGTATCAGAAAAAAGCTAGAAAGACAAAGTTACTCTGAAATGTACGCATTTTCTGTCCGCTTGATATGATATTACGTGTGTAATCATCCCTAAGGGTAGATTTGAGTGTAAAAAAGAGTAAAGCTTTTACATTATGAAATATACCGACTGATGCATCTCTTCACAGCCGCAGCACACTACAAGCTCATACTCATAGCATCTTGGTCTAATGGGATAACCCTTTTGACTCTTGAACTATCCGTCCATCTATCTAGCCGTCTCTTCTTCTTTTTCGTCTATCCATCCATCCAGCTTGCTTCTAAAAGAGAAGAGCTTGGAATATTACCTAGAATGCATGACTAAGATGCTTCACATATTATACCTATGTAGAGATGCAGATACACATTACTTGTGTTCAACTCATCATTCACCTTTACCATCTCTCGTTGATACCTCTAAGGTTAGAGAATCAGCAACAAGTAAAAATGGGAAGGTAGGAAAAACAAGCGAGAGGGTTGATCATACTTCTCCTTCTCAAATGATAATGATTGTATGCCTATCTAGTAATGCTGTTTGTGGGTACCAGTGTAACATTATGGTTCTTCTAAATATGCATATATGCTACGGAGATATGTGTCCCTAAAACAATGTATGAAAGGGGTAGAGAGAAGGAATTTTTTTCTTTGGTGGCTTCTCTGTCTCACGTCTCACCTTTTGGCTGTGTACTGTGTGATGTGTGTATGATGTGGGGTTCGATGGAGAGAACAAAGTAAAGCGTACATGCAGGAGCATCATGAGATCATGAAAAGCCAAAGAGTGTCTTGTCTTTTTGTTGTATGCAATGTAATTCTCTCCATGCATGGATCCAAATCAGTCCTTAACAGTCCGCTGACCACCGCACAACACGTAACAATACACACGTACGAATTTTTTTTTCGTTTTGAGAGAAAATTTTTTCCAGAATAGCTTCACCCAGACATACATATCAATGGTATCATAAAATATAGAAGTCAATCCAATAATACATTTTTATTAGCTAAAGTTTGACTTGAGTTAATACACACGGGCATTGTTATCGCGGTATCAGCTAAGTAATATCATCATCATTATCGTCGGTATTGTTGCATGGTTTAGTAGTGGCAGTGGTGTTACTAGTACAGTTGGTGGAGGAGCACACGATAAGAAACAAGCAACAAGTGGTTCTTCTTGTTGTTTTATTCTTGACTGATCTAATAAAAAAATCATAATAACAACACAAAGTAGGAAAAAATATTGCATGTGAACATTGTTGAGCATGAGCTTGAGCATCATGCAAAAATAACCTTTTTGGTGAAAAAAAGAAAGAAAGTACTTTTTGGGTACGGACACGTGAAATCAACCAGCCGCAAGCACATGTGGGCAATCTGAAATTTTTCTTTAAAAAAACGGAAGAATTATTGAACTGATATTTTTGCAGTTTCATGTGTGTGGGCTGTAATTGCTGTACTCTGATTAATATTGTTACTGTTTTTTTGTTTGTGAATGTCCTCCAGGACTGTGTGAGCTCTGAAGACTTATAAAAATAAGAACGTTATTTCCTGTTCTCTGTTACTGTGAATTGTTGAATTGTTTTTATTGTTACATATATATTGATACAATTCAGTACTACAAATTAATCATTTACTATAACTGATTGTTTTTTTATTGTTGTTTTTTGTTGGATTTTACATTGAATAATTGAAAAGTTGAAGGTGTCTGTAAGTTCATACAATACATTTTATTATTGAATAATAAAAAGTTATAGTGGGAGTTTAAATGAGAAGTTCTCTCGCGGAAATTAATAATAACTTTTGTGCTTTGATATATAAATAGTTTTATAATCACTTTGTTTTTATACAAAAAACAAGAAACACTCAAGTGTATTGCATGTTCGATGAGAGTGCGTAAGCAAGTCGAGTATATATGGATATTTATGTGATCTGTTTACTGCCGTTGTTGTGTGAAGGTCTAACCTTGTATCAAATCACATCGTACAATGTACCAAATGAGAAGCAAAAATGCAAAAAAGATTTTAATGTTTGCAAATCAAATATTCTTGTAGAAGAAAACAATCAAAGTGTAAAAAAAATTGTGCTATAAATCATCTAAAAACGTAAGTGTTTAATATCATTATCCTCCTCATTTCAATAATCATCATGTATCCGTTTGTTCGACACATTAAACTAGTAATCGTGGCGTGTGGACTGCTATGAACTTGGTTCCGTAGTATATATACCTAACTTATATATGCATGGCATTATTCATATCTCACAATACACGAAGATTTTTTTAGGAACATTACTTTTTATAGTCAAATAATATGTACAAAAAGTAATTAAATAGTCAATTATGACTTATGACAATTATGAATTTTATCACATTTAAAAGTTTTCTCCTCAAATTTCTCATGATCAGCAGCACAAGAATAGCTTTAAAAAGATCAGACAATAAAACCAATTTTCGGTAGGAAAAAAGAAATTCAGTACAAATATGATGATGATGACAAGAGAGATGTTTAAAGTAAGCTTGATGAGAAAAGTACCGTATCTTTTTAGATGGCTCTCTGTCTCTCTACTCATCTGTTAGAAAAAAGGTCAAAGTCAACTAAAAGTTCTTTCCTACTACTTCAGCTGTTGCTGCTCATGCAGCTCATCTTTATAACACTTAACTACTTACTTTTTTCAGTTTTTTGCCAAAAAAACGCACATGATGTTACACTTTACGTAGTCATAAAGATGATGGCGGTACAGCGGTAATGCACTCATCAGCAACATCATCATCATCATCCTCCTCGGCATGAGCATTTTCTTTTGCAAGGAAGTGTAGAGAATAGAATAAGTTGCATTATGTCTGATGATGTGTTGAGTTGATGACGACGAAGACGATGATGATGATGGCAAATAATGTTTTCTCATCATCTCATCATGTCATAATCATTTTTGCACTTTTCTTCACTTGACTTTGCTCATCTTCATCATCATCATCACTGCACACTCTATAAAATACAATACATGTATGCCATATACCATGTTATCCTATAATGGTTACGATTATTGCCATTATGATTATGATTATTATTTTGTTTTTAAAATCACCGTGATGATGGCAAAGTATAAAAAAGGACATTTTGGCGGCGAGTAGATGATGATGATGATGATGATTAGAGACTCATGCTTACACTTAAACTCAAGCCAAAAAAAAAATACTAACTCAAGTTTACATGCAGCGAGCGACATGGTAGGAGTTAATATAGCAATTGAGACAGAAAGAGTTCAAATACTTTAAAGGGAGCAAATTGCACTGTTGTTTTTTATTAGCGGAGTTTTTATTGCTATCAAAAGATTCGGCTGTGGGGAAAAACGATTTGGTCACTCATTCACGCATGGTCGTGATCTTTAGCTGATTTTTTTTAGCCCGGCTTTATCATTATCACCGTCGTGTTAGTGTTATTATTTGCACAACACTTGACAAAAAAAGAAACAATTTAAGCAATAATGGGAGTTTTCACAATTTTTTCCTGTAATAATAACTTATAGCATGTATGCTTCATAGCATAAATAATTAAATCTCTATTTTACCGTTAGAACATTTAAGAGCCGTTTCAATTTTGGAGTCACATAAAAACATCAAAGCAAACTGAATTTATAAAGTAGACAAAGTTAGAATACAATTTGATTTAATACCTTTGTGAAAGCGGTACAAATTGTGTAAACTAAGAGTCAAGACCAATCATTATAATAACCGATCTGGTTTGCTGTTATATCCAACTAAAAATATTTTTTTATACATTTGACTCACAACATTCCAAACACATCAACATCAAACATTTTTTGTGTCATATTTTTGTACACTGCACTGACTTATATAACAATACAAGCTAAACTAGTATACCAAACAAGTAAACAATGGTCATATAACTAGGCTTGTGCATCATTCTGAAGTAAAATTGTAATCATCATAGTCATAAAACAGCTATAAAAATGCACTTTTTGTTCAACAAATAGGAAATACAAAATGCATAAAAGAAAGAAAATATAGAAGCTTTACTCTTCTTCTTCTTGTCTCTGGTCACTTGACATTGGCATTGCTGACTTTTTAAAGCTAAAAAAGAACATCATCAACAAAAAGGTATGAAATAACATCTTAAATTTTAGAATACCACGAAGTAGAATCGCAGCTAGAAGATAAAATGGACCACGCCCAAAAACAAAATTGTGAACTGTGTTTCAAAAGAAGAAATAGTGTGTTTAACTTATAAAAATAACAATATAAGTAAAAGATATATATTCATTTGCTCCCTCTAAAAGTATTAACCTCACTACCTACACACTTCAGGGCACATACAAAGATAATACGACATGCATCATCTTTCTTCAAAAAATAGTGTGTGTTGCATGCATATTAAAAATGTGATACTCCTTCTGATCTTCATTTCATTTAAACGATATTTTCTTTTTGGGAGTATTTTTTTGCTTTGTTTTGAAAACGGTTTCAAATCTCTGAGAAAATGTTTTAAGGCTGCTGGGCTGATGATAATGCAGATGATGCTCCCGTAGCGAATGGATTAAGCTAGGTTCATCATCTTTTTTAGCTTCACAACCTCATTTTCATCATGTGGCAAATATTTTTTTGAACAAGTAGTTGTAGAAGTGGCCACAACGGTCATCTTTTTGATTATTATTACGTTGGTATTACGGTGGTATGCATTTTCAAAAAGGAGGAGAGGTTCATATAATATAGCTTGGCTTTAGGCAACAAAAAAATTTGGATTACGCTGCTACTACCACCACCGCCATACAACCACCATCACCACTTTTGAGATTTTAATGAAGCTAAAAAATAGTTTTTATTCAGAGATTTCTTTCCCTGTAAAACTCAATACTATGTTTGCATGCAAGTTTGTTTTTGTAATAAAAATGGAAAGAGGCACAAGGAAGGGAAAAATATATAATCGGATGTTGTTGCGCTGCTGATGAAGAAAATGAGGGAGCTACACAGAAGCCAACAAGATTTCATCCTCTAATAAGGTTCACAAATCATCAAGATATGTCGGAATGATATGATAGAATATTACAAGCAATGTCTAGAAGAAGAATGCAGTGCATCTATTTTTTTCATGATTGTGATGAGGTGGAGGAAAGGAAGATGCGCATCTCAAGTTATTTCTTTAGGTTTGGCATTAAAACAGAAAGAGTGAAGTGATGTTTGATCGGAAACTAAGATAAGTCTTGATTATTACGAATAATGAGCATAAAAAAGGTAAAAAAAAAGTAGGAGAATTGACTGTTGTTGGTGTGGTGCTGATTGTCTGATGTGAGTTGTGTGTACTCCACCGAAACATCAATATTGACATGGTAAAAGGATGCCGCATTGCCGGACTCCTGAAACTGAAAACTGTCAAGAAAGATGAGAAGCTTGTGAAAGCGCACAGTAATAAATATAATATTTTGTTTCGAAGATTTTCTTGCAGTTTTTTTTTCGTCTGAAGTTGGTTAAAGTAAAACTCACTTGACACCTTTTAAAAGTTCACCAAAAGCATGTGCTTGTCTATTTATTAGATAATCGGTTAGCATATAGCACCATCATCGAAGTGGCAGCCACCGCCGCCGCCATCACCAATCTTGTTTTCCTTCACGATATTCTAGTCAAGTTAGGAAATAATGGTGATGGTGATCCAGTTCATGATTTTCTGATTAAGATCAATACACTGCACTGCACTCTTTGAACAGAATAGATTGTTATCATAGTCATAATTTTTTTTTTTGATTTTGGGTGAAAATAACAGTTTGTGCATTGTTTATATACATAAATGGCACGTGCTTGTTTGTAAGACATGTAGTTGAAATATTGGTAATTTGTCTGGATTTGGGAAATGGGCATGTCCATTACCTTTTTGTTGGGCTGATGATGAATCATCTCAAAAGTTAAAAAGGGGATTTCCCAAAAAATGTTGTGTGTGATGTGTGCTCTATGAAATAATAATTTTTGGTTTGATATTATTATTATGTGAGATGAGATGATTGGTAATGTGTATTTTTTTCTCTTGTGTGTTGCAGTGTCCGGTGGAAATACAAGATTATTTGGAGAAGAACCAGCAAGTTTCTCAACAGTTCATATGTTTTGGTGACTGACTGGGCGTCAGAAAACACCAAATACTAACCTGGCTCAACACTGGTCAAACAAGAAACTCCAGTCAATCTTGTTCTTTTTTCTCCCAAAAAACCAAACCAAAAAGTTGCACACTTCTCTTTTCGTGCTCTCTTCTCTTTCGAGTCTTGAGCAATACCAATAATAACAAGCTTTACAAGAAAACAAGTGCATTTTACTGCAACAACACTAGATTGCATATTATATGCACTGGTAAAACTTGCTTACACCACTACATATAATCATCATCATAAAAAACTAAACTGGACTTCTAGTTGCTGACTTAGTTTTTTTACTATTCCAGTTTTCCAGGGGAAAGGGGGAAACCTGAGAATCAAAAATCATCAAAGTGGAACAATAGCAGTAAATAATACAAAACTAAATGAGAGTGAATTTGAAAAGTAAAGTACATTTAAAGACTGGGGCTATGTGAGAAAACGACGAAAAAGCTAAAAAGCTGAACAAATATTTCTCATAAGTGGGTATAAATGCGTAAAGAATTTTCAGAGTTAAAAACAACTCCGGGTTCTAGCAGTTCAGTGGGATATTTAAAGCAAGAGCATAATCTGCATCAGGACGGTATTGAGGACGTAAAGATCCTGGTGGTGAGTGAGTCCTCCCCAGGTGGTGACTCACAAACAATTGAAGACTTGGTCCGAAGAAGTATTGGCGCAGAAGAAGAAGGGGACCAGTCTATTGGTTTGCTAGGTTTGGCAAGAAGCAGTAGTGGCAACATCATTGCAAGTCATCAGCCTTCAATTTACACAGGCGGTTTATTGCGCATGTCGGCGGAACTGGGATCTGGCGCAGAAGCTGACGGATCGGTGTCGATTTCAAGCGGAGGTGTTATAACGTTAGCATCTTCATTAGTCGGAGCACCTTCCTCAGCCGTTGTCGTTTCCACTGGTCATGTTGGTGGAGCGACGAACGTGATAAATCACCACAGTAGTAACAATAACAATAGTTCGAATAGTGCAAGCCATTTGGGAATTACGTATGAGCATCCATTGACGGCTGCAACTACTGCCATGTTGAATATTAACGGAAATCCAGAAGATCCTTCGGGAAACTTCGGCATACTTTATGATTATTACGGAAAGTTGCAGAATGGAGGGGGCATCGCAGATACGGGCTCAGGATTCATCAAGACAGAAAGAACTATCAATGCGGATATTTGGTCGTAAGTATAAAACTTTATTCTTATAAATCTGTTTTTTTCTCAATTCGCCCCGCTTACCGGGGAACCGAGCAAGTAGCATGCATATAGGTATATCGCTTTAGGCTGAGTTCTTTTTTATCTAAAGATATCTCCCGCTGCTTATTATTCTCTGCTTCACTGCAAAAAACCAACCTATTCATTTATCTTTTCCCACTCCTTTGGCGTGACAAAGCATAAAAATCTGAGAGCGTCTCTCCCTATCTAATTTGCTATTAGTGTATATTGAATGGATGGGACAAAACCACGCATCAACCAACCGGGATCTTGTGACGTGGTTGGTTGACTGCCTAACTTGGCGTAACCGTCAAAACGCAAACTCAGAAGCTCCCCACATCTCCCCTTCTCTGCTTGTTCACATCTTCAATGAATAGGAAATAAAAATAAGAGATGTA